>QRFJ01000061.1:504829-602377 GCA_006176705.1 Cocos nucifera | reverse complement strand
ACCATTTGCATAGACTGGGTTCCTAATTGGGTCTCTCACCGTATCCGGAATATTGAGCCCAACTCATCCTCCAGCCCATAGCATCCAATGCCTAATAGACATGGTTGCGTCTTCCCGGTGCAACTGAGCCACTGTATCCAGCCGAGAACAATCAACCCCGGGAAGGGCCCGCACGTCTACAATGGTGGAAGACCTCGGACTTAATCTTTTCTTAGGGAGAATTGATTCAGGTCTCATTAAACTAGACTTGGCTTAGTCATAACAATTATGACTAACCTAGTGGCATGGGTCAGCTCGGATTATTGACCACCTCAGATCAGAACTGTGTCAACAGATATGGCCAGGTAAGTGAGACCGGTGGAAGGAATATGCCGTTAACTCGCACAAGAACGCATTCAGGTCGAGTAGCTTCCAATTAAAAACCAGTCGGTCGTCTGTGCCAAACTTACCTTAGACACCAAATTGTTGAGTCAGAACCAATTGGGTTAGCCTACAATCCAGACTCTAACCTCTGAGCCTAATTAGGTCTTGCTTGATCGTGACTCGATCTTGACCCAGACTTAATCCTATTAGGCTGGTCAATTTAAGCATTGTTGATCCCATCTAACCAACTCTTGATTCGGTTTGATCAACCGCTTAGACCTAATTGAGCTACCCAAGCCCGAACCCAGTATTATGAATATGTCTTAGATCTGAAATTCTCAATTTTAGACCTAATTAATATTCCATAAACTTAATTCTTAATTAAGTTGGGTTCATAAACAAAATATGCACAATAAATCCTAGGGTTTCAGGATCTAGGGTTTTGCAGAAAGTAAGTTTTGGGTTTCTGATTAAGGACGAACACGCAGCACCCCTACACATCATAAGAACACCCCATCGAATGGGAAGAGAGGGCCTTTAAACCCTTCTTCGTTCTTATGACCGGACGGCCAAGAGGAACGCCTTAATCAGGAACATTCAATAAATCTACAAAACAGTTATAGATCTATATCATATATCTCATATACAAATTTAGATCTAATCAAGGCATATTTTGCATACATCTCATGTATCATAATCATGCATGTTTTTCAGATCTAAATTATCACATAATAATCTGAAAAAATTAGATTTAAATTGATCTAATCAAAATAAATTCTAATCTAGACAATTATGTAGAACTATTCTACAACTAGTCTAGTCATGCATCTATCATATCTCATATGATATTTAAAATTAAATAATTTTTATTTGCTGTTTATCAGATGTTATTATAACACTTATAATATCAGAAAATAGTAAATAAGAAGATCTAAAATATGATTTAATCATATTAAATCAAAGACATGCAAAACTATTCTATAGAACTATTCTATTCTAGAACTAGTCATGCATATCTTCATGTTCTTAGATCCAAATCATTTAATTTTAATTTTTCTGATTTCAGATCTGATCACATCTCATGTGACATCTGAAATCACTTATTTTTAATTAAAATAAAATTAAAATCAGATCTAAACAATTTTAGAACCATGGCTCTGATACCAGTTGAAGGGAAATCCTGATTTCCCGGTCCAGGTTCGTCCAGATCTGATTAGATCAAGAGATATATTTCAAAATTTTTTCTCTTGATCTTAATCAGATCTTGATATGTTTCAGATCTGATTCTTATTATTTTAATAAATAAAATAAAATAAGATAAATTAAATCAAATTTAATTTACCTGATTTGGGTAATCCTATTACCCTGTAGATGATCCTGATTGCAGCGGAAGGTTCTGGATCTTAGCCACGCAAGCGCCTGGCCTCTACCGGTATCCACTCGGGTTGGATCTGGAGATCCTCTTCTTCTCTATCACACCTCCAAAAATCAGATCTGGATCTGATCTGGAGGATCTTCAAAACTCTTTTGAAGATCTGCAGTCGTCCTTTTGCAGCAGCGCAGCCTTCTTGCTTTTGATCGCCTTTCCTTGATCTGAATCGCACCAAACTAAGTCCAAAACACTTTTGGACGTGGAGAGCAAGGGGAGAAGAGAGTATGGCGTGGAGAAGGAGGGGAGAGGCAGCCTTGGACGTGGGAAATCTCTTTCAATAAGACTTTGACTTCACTTAGGATTAGGGTTGGGCGCAGGGTCTTATTTATAGACTAAGCTTGTGATCCAACTCCTCTTCCTCTCAACCAATCACAACCCTTTGTGAAATCAGATCTAAATCTGATTGGTTGAAAAAGAGACCCCTGGATTCCTCCTTAGAGGGCGCCTAAGATCAGTCAAACTGGATTCTTAGTAGAACTCTGAATTGGAATCCTAAAGGGAGGTGGAGTCCTTGTCCAACAAGGACTCCTAGGCGCCTCCTACTTGGGCTCACGCCACCCTTGGCGTGCGCCCTTCTCCTTGCCAGGTTCTGGCAGGGGGACAAGCCCCCACCAGCTCTCCAATAGGTGCATGACATGTGGTCAAAAGTCAAAGGGTGAATGGTCAACGTTTGACCAGTCAAAGGTAGACTTTTGACCAAAGTCAAAGAACAAGAAATGGCAGGTGACCAAAAATGGCAGGTAATGTCTTACAAATAAGACAACCTATTCTGACTTGGACAACCTCCAGTCAGACCATATGAAGGCCTCTGATTGAGCACAAACTCCTTTGGCTCAGTCAGGACAACTTATTTATGATAGTAAAAGAAGAACGTTAGGTTCAATCGAGTGCTAGCACGATTTCCTTGAACCTAATTGAATCTCATTCAGATCAATTGAACTAGATCAGTTCAATTGATGATCACCAGATTCAAACCCTTGTTTGTGTGACCCAGTTAGGTTCAGTTCTGTATGGTAATGGGATATGTCATGATCTCTATCATAGACATCATCGAAACTCCTTTCGATGGATCAGAACTCTTCTGATTCGAACAGCTAGAATGATCGATCATCTAAATCATTCTAATTGCTCCCAAAATCCACCAGTGACACCTAGCAGTATATGGTGGCAACCCATCAGAGCTGAATGCGAACCTCTTGGTGCAGCTACCTGTGTGATTCAAGTTCTTCTATCTTGAGCCCCGATCAGATTAGGGTTAAGGTGAACTCGTCAAACCCTAGTCTCTGTCATATGATGTAATCATTCGATTCGAGTCCAATGTGAAAATCTAAATAGAAACTCTTTCTATTATTTCACTCTGCCATGGCCATGGGCTTCAGGACTTGATTCTCATGATCATCATAGGGCTACTCCTCTACCACCGAGGTAGATAGATCCCATCTTGATGCAATCCAGTTCCTACAATGAACATGCTCATAGCCAACATACACCTCAGGGTTCCATATGGCTAGGAGACCGAGTAATGGTGTAGTCAAACTATAACACCCTCAAGGTGAACTGCCGATGCATCTCAGGTCAAAGAACCAGACACACTACTGCAGCATCGAGTCAGTCATTGACGAGAAGGTAGACTCCCTAATGACTACTCGAGGTGGTCACGCTCAGTGCCCTCGTTCTCTAACGAGTACCTGTACTCTCGCTCCGGTGTCTCCACACCGTAGACTCAAGACTCATCTACTAAAGAGAAGCGATCGTACACCAACCTTCCGGATCAATCACCATCCTCGTGATGATCCTATGGTCGGGAGCTGTTTATGAGTTAATAATGATTATTCATGTCTTAAATTTTCAACTCTTGAAAATATGAATTATCATTACCATTAACTCAAAGGATGTATCACAGACACCAAATACACATGTGTGATAGAAAATAACCCATTTCATTAATTATAGTCAAAATTACAATTTTGCCCCTAGAAGTGTATTACAAGTGTCAGCCAATTCTGGCTTCTAGGGCGCATATATCTAACATTATTGAGCATAAATTCCGCTTCTATCGAAGTTTAGTCTGATGCTTAGTCTAATGTAATCGATAATCACAAAAGAGCTTCATTCGAAAATTCTTCCTACAGTGGCCGAACCCCAGCCAAGCTCCATCCAAACTTCTTCTGGATCCTTCCAGTGGCCAAACTCCTTTCGACCTTCTCCTTTAATCTGACTCCTCCAGCAACCGAGCTCTTTCCAAACTCTATCTAGACTCTTCCAGCAGTCGAGCTCCTTCCAAATTTCTCCTTCAGTCGGACTCCTCCAGCAGCCAAACTCCTCTCGGACTCCTCCAACGACCGAACTTCTTTTAGACTCCTTCAGTAGTTGAGCTCCTTTCGAACTTGATCCAGACTCCTCCAATAGCCGAGCTCCTTCTGGATTTCTCCTTCAGTCAGATTCCTCCAGCAGTCGAGCTCCTTTTGAACTCCATCTGGACTCCTTCAGCAGCCAAGCTCCTTCCAAACTTCTCCTTCAGTTGGACTCCTCTAGTAGCCAAACTTTTTCTGATCATCTCCTTCAGTCGGATTTCTTCAGCAGCCAAACCCCTCCCGGACTCCTCCATTGGTCAAATTTCTTTCGAACTTCTTCAGTGGCCGAGCTTCTTCAGTCGGGCTCCTCTCACAGTCGAGCTTCTTCTGGACTCCTCCATCAGTCAAACTCCATCCAAATTTTTTCAATGGATTATTTTCAAATTTTAACTAGCATTCCTTCTGGATGATCCCCTCTAGTAGTATTTTTTTTAGGAGTTCAAACTCCGTTGAAATTGATATATGTCAAAGCTCTTCATCAACCAACGTTTGCTTCCTCTGAACTTCGATTATTAAATTTTAATGAACGACCATATCACGATAATGGACACCTCTCTCCACATAGTTTCGAGCGGCCCACTATCGGACGACTATGACTATCACTATTAGCCTGCTACAGACGACGCTACAGATGGCACCTTCCTCCGTAACAGATTCCATGCGTCCCCGAGTGGCCCGCTATTGGATGGTTATGACTGTCACTATTAGTCTGCTGCAGGCTCCATCTATAAAAGGGGACCCTCTAGATACGTTTTCTCTAAGCTCTCTTCTCATTTTCAAAGCTTTGCTGAATTCTTTCTTGAGCATTCCATTTTTGTTGGCCAGAAGAACTGACTTGCTCATCGGAGGGTCCTGCCGAAGCCACCACCATCGATTTCGAACAAAATTTTATTTTGTAGATCACCGACGGCGACTTCTTCTTCCTCAGCTCCAGCTCGATTCGATGTCAATCAGATTTTGCGCCAACAATAGGTTTTAACAAAAGCCCGAAACACAAATTTATAAAACTCACCAATTTATGTTAAATTGTGTAAACTTATTTCAAAATGACAAATGCTTCATTAGATGTTTCACAATAATACTAACCACACTCAAAAGGTGATAAAATGCCAGATAAGTCATCCGACATTATAAATCAAGGTCAATAGGTCGAATTGGGGTTTGGGTTATATCTTTCGTGTGAAAGAATGATTGATTTTTCTTTATGACACCAACCATTGGATCACACATTGCACAGCTTTCTAAGTTAATGATAACTTTTTAGAATGACTCGAGGAAAAGTATTAATGATAACTTTAGCATTGCATTGCTTGATTCATATTTAGAATGAACTTATTTTATTAATTTAATTGGAGCATCCAATAAGCTTAATCCTTTATCAAGGTAATTTTGCACTTTTCTAGCAAACTATGGATTAGAAAATTTTCAGTCAAATTTGGCCAAGTGTTGTGCAAGGCACAAGATTTGATAGGAAAGCCTCAAATTTAGCCTCCTCAACCAAATGGAATGCAACACCACATGGATTACACCAAATCTCTTTGCTGGATGGTTCAGTACAAAGTGCCGTTGCACTTGCAGCACCCTGTACTGCAATATCATGTACATTCTCTCAGAAATTCGTTGGAGCGTACACCTAAACTGCACCAAAACACATGCATATTGATCAGTGCAAGATAAATTTTCTTATCACCCTACTTTTGTAACTACAAAACATTCCAACTTTCTACTAATAAATAAAGTATCATCAAAGAAGTGCAACCAAGGTGGTGTATTGCTCTTAACCAATGAAAGACATAGGCATTGGTATATGATACTATTGCAAAATTATCTGATCTAAAATAATAATAAATAATTATACATAGAAAAAATAAAATATAATGATTTATATGGTTTGGCCTTTGGCCTATATTCATGGACGAAGGTGGGAAGAGATTTTACTATATCAAAAGATGGAGTATAAAAAGTATACGGTAGCTCAAATAATAGAAGACATGATCATAATATATATAGCTACTAAATCCTAAAATAACGAGAAAAAACTAAGATGTTCAAATGGGCCAACTAAAGCCCAAGAATAGGATGGATCCATATTGTGGAGGCTGTGCTCCACAACCCAACTAGAAGTCAATGGTAGGCTTCGGGCTTGGACCTGATGGCTCAAGCCCTCCACTATCACCACAGACCTCATAAAAAAATTCACTTGTTGTCTCCTCAAAATAATTGGATCGGGTGAAATCAGATCACATCAAAATTCAAGCCACATGCAAGAAATCTCTACTTTAGCTTGAATTCCATTAAGTTACAACATAAAATATATAATGAACTCCTCTCAATCTTCTCTAACAATGCCCCTGAGAGCCTAGCTCAATATCTCAAAATATGAGCCAACTCCCAGCAGTGCTTGAACTTAAGAGTGACAAGTGGCTTGGTCGAAGCAACCATATCATCTCATGTGTTGTGTGCTAACCACATACAATGACATATTATTTGCCTTGGAGGAGCAAACGGGAAACTATTGGAGTTCTATGTTACGATTCAAAAGAATTAACAAACAATTTCTCCATTATTTTACATGGAAAGTAAATAATTATATGACCGAAGAGCAACTTGTATGTCCAATAGATGACGGTCATGGTCCCAAAGTGATCAACCGCTACATCTCAATATAAATGGACGTGCACCTTTATGGCCTTTTGTCCACAACAATCAAACACTCTCCGTTTCCATAGTCCCCCCAAATAAGCCGTACAAAATTCAATTTGGTACATTGCTTTCTACCTAAAGCAATTAGATGCCTGCTTGTTTCATAGGTCTTCCTATTGGATAGCATAATGCATCTTCATTGTCATAAAGAAATTTACACTTATAATTGCTTATTTTACTCTCAAAGTGTTAAAAAGATAAAATCTTTATCTTTTGATGCTTTTGATAATTTACAAACATACGTATGAGCAGAGTTCTCTTGTATTTAATGCATCACTCAATGAACTAAAATGATTCGTAGTTTTGTCTATGCTATATGTATGGAAAAAACAATCATATAGCGAACATTAGCAGGTTTTAGGCTTGACCCTTCATATGGTGTTGTCCATGTTTGAGAATGTGTGTGCAAATATGATCTCAAGTAGACCTACAAAATCATCGGCAAGGCCAAGTCACACGTAGCATAACTAGCGAAGTTGCTTCATCTCAAATATTTAATTAGAATATAAGCTATCTTATAATATTCCTGCCCGAAATTGAATTGGACCCGGTCCCCTCAATCGGCCCAGCCACTAATCCAAAGAGGTGCACAAATTTTAAAGCATAAAAAAAAAGGAAGAAGACTTCTAATGTGAGTTTTCTTCTCTAATAGACTCCCGATCAAAGTTGAAAATCATTGCCAAGAGGCGGAAGTCTAACCCCTCCCCTCTAGATCTACTTAAGGGGGAAGAGGTTTTCCCATCCTTCCCATCAAACATCGGAGCCCCAAGCTCAAGAAATCGCTAGTGATTTGCTTGCCTTCACTGGACAATGCCCACTACCACTGCGGCCAAATCCCTATTGAAAAGTTAGATAAGAAGTTAGATTTCTTTGAGTTATCCTCTTTTCCCTCTTTCTCATCCTTAGGAGACTCGATTGCAACCAGCTACACTGAATTTTCTTTAAAATCGAGAACTTCTAATTTTTCTTATTTTTTTTTGACTTTTTTTTGATATTTCTGATGCTGTCGCCATCGACTGTTGGTTGTGAAATGTCCGGCTGCGCTGCCGTGTCCTCAGCCATTGCTGGCCGTCGCCATCATCGGTTGGGGCTCTCCTTTGTTCCAAGAGGGAGGGGTGACCTGAATATCTCCTATCTTGCCAAGGAGCTGAAGGAAAAAATGGAAGAAGAAAAAGAGTAAAAAAAAAGTAAAAATAGAAAGGAAAAGAAAAAAAAATAAAATAAAGAAAAAAACTTTCTCCATCTTCTCTCTCTCCTCTCACCTTCCTCTCTCTTCCATACTTTTTCTCTTTAGCTTCTCGCTATGAATTTCTCTCTCTAAAATTATTCTCTTTCTACATGAATTTTTCTTTAGAATCTTTTTCTACATATAGCTTTTTTCTCTTAAGATTTTCTGAATCTTAGAGAGATCTTTTAATAATCTTGATAGATCTTGGTGAAGGGATCTTGACCAAAGATTGTCGGACAACCTGTCAGCCTCTATTTTGATTAGGCCGAGTATCATTAGATTTCATCATCAATTGTACCCTAGCATCTCAGCATGATCCTTGAATTATAATTGATCAAATTGGATGCCCAAATTGAACCGACTGGGATTTTGCATGTTACCGCATGGTTAGCTTTATGAGAGTTTTGAGATTTAGAATTTTTATTCTTAAAATAATTATGGTTAAATTTTGATAAAAGATGATTTTGGATATTAGGTTTTGAAAGAAAATTTCAGGACTAGTTGGATATGTCAATCATTGTTCATGCGAGATGGCTCCATATCAGATAAAAAGGATAACTTGGAGTGTTTTTAGAGAGACATCAAACCAATAGGATGGCTGTACTTCTCAGTAAGTTGATAGCATCTATCAGCAAGATGGAGCCACTAATCCTATTAGGAACACCCAGATATAGTAGCAAGAACCAAGCATGGCAATGCAGATCTTAGTTGGCTTGGTGGAATTGCAACAATAGTTGCAGCAATAATTACTGCAATAACGATAAGTGTAACCATAAATACTGCTACCACAAGGACATGGAGAGTAGCAGGAGTGATGAAGTAATATTATAGAATTTAAGATGTTGTTTCCATCAACTTTCAAGGGAACTATAGAACTTTTGGAAGCTAAGAATTGGCTTATAGAGATGAAAAAAATATTACTATTAAAAGATGCTATGATGATGAAAAGATCTTGTATGCATCATACATATTATAAGATGAAGGATTCAATTGGTTGTAGAGACTGAAATATAAATATGAATAAGAAGAGGAGCAACTTATCTGAAAGAGATTCTAAAGGATATTTTATGATCAATATTTTTCTCGAAGTATAGGGATTCAGAAGGAGAAGAAAGTTATTTATTTGCAATAAATAAATATGATAGTTATGAAATATGAAGCTAAATTTATGGAGCTTGCCAAATTTATTTTGGGGTTGGTCGAGGATGAGTGTGATTGAGTACATAAATTTGAGATGGAACCAAGAACAAAAATTGAAAAGTAAGTGATGCTATATGAATTAACTATATTTATATTGATGTTATGAATAAAGCATTGATAATTAAAAGGGAAGTCAATGAGAAACATGCAAAAATGGAAAGAAATCAAAAGAAGAGAAATAGATCAAATAAATCTCAATGACAAAACAATAAAAATACTAAGAGTTCAAATAATAAATCAGTAAGTAAGAGTTCAAATAATAAATCAGTAAGTAATAATTCTGGACAGACTGATAGCATCAAGTATTCTAGATGTAGCAAAGCTCATGGTGAAAAGGACTGTTGTTAGAATATTGGTACATCCTTTGGTTATGGTTAAAACGACCACAAAATAGCTAAATATATATCCATAAAGAATAAAGAGTCAACTTACCCTAATAACTGAGCAGAATAAGAATGGAAGCTTAAAATTCCGGATCTAAAGAAAGGTCTATGCTCTTATACAATAAGTTGCATAAATTTCTGATGCAATGAAGACAAGTCCTAAGAAAGAATCTCAAAATTAATTAGTTGGTTAGTTTCACTTGCAAGGTATGTAAGTAATGCTTTATTTTTTCTAGATTTATCAATGAATTATGAAATATTTTTTGCATTGAATTATTGATGATTTATGAATTTAATATATAATTTTTTAAATTATTGAATATGCCCTTTTTCAAAATGTTAAATGATTTGTTGTTTAATGTATTAAATTTGATATGCATTGTTTGATTGATTTCGATGTCGTATGGTTCATGAACCTTTTAAATTGAAATATAAAATATATTTTGAAAAAATATTTTGATTTGAGATAGATTTGACTCATGGCTAGGTTCTATTTTTGCTACCTTGCTAGTAGAGGTTGTATACTAGTATTTTGATACTCTATTAGTGGCGGTTGTATGCTAATATTTCAATAATCTGCCAGTGGAGATTGTATACTGGTACTTTAATATCTTGCTAATAGGAATTATATAATGGTATTTTAATTTAGTTCATAGTTGTCGAGATGAGTATAATATTTTGAAAGAAATCAATTTATGAAACAAAAATAAATTTTGAAAAACTAAATTCGTATGGTTCTTACTTTGATTAGTGTTATATATTTTGAATTGATGCATCTTACATACTTATTTTCAGTATATTAGTATTGCTGAATATATCTAGCCAAAGTATTCATTGTTTATTGGGTTATCTAGCTTATTACTCTATATTTTATTATTTTTATAGATTCAGAGGACTAATTTGACTCAAAAATTTATTATGAAAGAGTAAATTAGAAGTAGAATTTGATATCTTTATTTTAGATTAGGATCTATCAAAGTAGATGCAAAACTAATCTATCGAAGTAGATGCAAAACTATGAAATATTATTTTGTAAGATATTTGATTTAGTTATTTAAACTAAGTTTGAATGTTAATTTATTGATTATTTATTTCATTATTAATTTATGATATCATGAAAAGATGCTCTGCATATTTATGGAGAGTTTTTCATGAGCATGCAGTGGTTGCCATGACCTCTGGCTTACAATCTTGGATTGAGGGCATCACATATCTAGATGTGGTTACATCCATTATAGAAAATAAAGACCCAACAAGGCAAGTTAAATCTCACCTAAATGTTATGTTTGGTCCAGCATAATCTAAATCTAATTGATTGGGATGAACATAAAGGTGTCCAGTGATTTGGACCATCACACGTCCTTCTTAACCTAGACCATGTTTATGTGGGTTGCAGGCCCATTTAGTGTTTACTATATGGTTCAAATTTGTTTAGCTGACGACGAACCAAGCTCCAATTTTGATAGAGATCTTAAGCACAGGCTAATAGTTTATAAGCTATTTTAGCTAGAATTTACATAGGTATGAATTTGTTTATACTATAATATATATGTTGCATAATATGTATTTCAGTTTTAGGACAAAGGTAGATAAATGTTGATCACATTTTGCTAGTACAAAGCGAACGTAAGGGTGCCTAGCTTTATTTTTTTTCAATGATGACAAAAAGTAGGCTAAACAATAAAAATTGATAAATTAAGTTTGTTTTAGATTGTTTCTTGTCGGTAAATCTTAAATAGAGTTAAAATTTCTTATTTAAAGAATTATGATATTTTTTCTTACTTGTCATTAAATATTTGAGACTAATATATCCTCGTATCTCAGAAGTAGCCATTGCTACCTAACTTCGTATTGAACTCTAAGTCCAGCATTACATTACTTGGCTTCATATCTCTATGGATCACATAATGCTCTCACTCTTACTGTCGAGGCCAAACCATGTAAGCATTAGATATATATCCTAGAAGCCAGATTGACTGACACATGTAATACTTCTATAGGCATAATTTATAAATTTTAACTTATAAATAAAATTTAAATTAATTTCTCAATCATATTTATGTTAATTATATTTGTGATTCATCTATTAGATTAATGGATATGATAACATACATTCTTAAGAGTTGAGAATTTGAGACATGTGTTATGATAATTAACTCATAAACTACTTTCGATCGTAGGATCATCATGAGGATAGTGATCGATTCGAAAGATTGATGTACGATTGCTTTCTTAGAATAGATGTATCTTGAATCTATGGTGTGGAGATACTAGAGCGGAAGTATAAGTACTTGTTGAGAATAAAGATATTGAGCATGACTCATAAGGAAGTCTACCTTCTCATTAATGACTCGCTCATTGCTGCAGTAGTGTATCTAGTTCTCTGATTCGAGATGCATCGGTAGTTCACCTTGAGGATGTTATAGTTTGACTACACCATAACTTGATCTTCTAGTCATATAAAATCTTGAAATTTATGTTGGCTACAACATGTTCACTATAAAAATTGGATTATATCAAGATGAGATCTATTAACCTCGGTAGAGGAGTTGTCCTATGATGATCATGAGATTAAGTTCTAAAGCCCATGGCCATGGCAATATGAAATAATAGAAAAAAGTTTCTATTAATATTTCATATCGAACTCGAATCAATTGATTCAATCATATGACAAGTATGGGGTTTGACGAGTTGACCTTAATCTCTATTCTATCGAGATTCATGATAGAAGAATCGAATCACACGATAACTACATCGAGAGGTTCTTTTTTAGTTTTAATGGATTACCATCATGTACTGCTAGGTATCATTGATGGATTATAGGATCAATTAAAATTATCTTGATGATCGATAATTCTAATTGACTGAATCAGAAAGAGTTCTGATCCATTGAAAGATGTTTCAATGATATCGATGATGGAGATCATGACATATATATTACCATACAGAATTGAACTTATGGGGTCACACAAATAAGGATTTGGCTCTGGATGTTTTTAATTAGACTCATATAGTTTGATTGATTTGGATTTGATTCAATTAGGTTTAAGACTTGCTAGCATATGATTGAACCTAATTTCTCCTATGTTGGATTTTCTATTGGTTTGGACTGTGTTAAATTAGATTTGGCTTATCTGAACACCCTAAATTGGCCTTGTCTTAATTAATTAGATTAGGACCTTGTCCTATCTCCTAAGAGGATAAGTATGAGGGGGCGCTAAGTGTTGGCACCCCCCCATGTTTTGACTTGGTCTTGCACAAGAGAAGAGGGGTACATGCCCCCTAAAATTTCTCTAGGGGCATGCGCCATTTGATTTCTGGAGAGAGAGGATGCATGCCCCTTCCTGGCATGCGCCCCTCGAAGATATGGATAAGAGGAGAATTTGTTTTCGAGGTTACAATTTAAACTAAGTTTGAACAAGTCAAAAGGATTTTGATTTAATTCAAACTAGTGAAAGAAGTTATCTGGGCGCCAACTACCTTATCAGATAAGGTGGCGCGTGCCTCTTATGAGTTTTGTTCAACAAAATGCATAAAAAAAAGGAGAGGGGGCGCCACTTCTCATGAAAGAGTCCTTCTACGTTAAGTATTTGACCCTTCCTCTCCTTCTCATGAAAAAGTTCTTTTGCTTTAAGTATTTGATTTAGTCAAATTTTTAAAGCCCTAGGACTCTAGGTTTCCTATTTCTATAAATAGAAGACCATGCTAAAGGATTTGCATTGAATTTTTCAAGTGCGAAACCTTGCTTCTCTACCTCCATGCCTCCTACCTCCTCTCTAGATCCTTTCTCTCTTCCTCTCTCTCCCATGCCTATGAGTTGGGCTAATCCAAGTGCTCGAAGGTCAAAGTGTTGCCTGTTCAAGAAGAAGAAGGAGATCCGATCATTTGTTGATCAAAGTACCATCGACAATTCGATCGAAGGTAGATCTAGGAGATCTAGATTTGATTTGATGAAATTAGATCAAGCTGGAGAAGATATCCAGATCTGAACCTAAGTGGATACCAATAGAGGTGGAGAGCGTGCATGGCTTGAAAGTGAACCTCGATCAAAATTTAGATTATCAAATCATGGAGATCGTCTATCCACATAAGGTGATTTGATCACCAACCCTTTGTATGCTTGTTTATTTCTAGATTTATAATTAGATCTATGAATCCTAGGCTGGATTGGGTCCAAATTTTTTTTTTAAATTTTGTTGCATTTGATTCGATCAGCACAAAAGTTTCTTCAACTAGTTTCAGAGCCAGGTTGTTAGTTCATAGATCTAGATTACATAGATCTAGATTAGATTTTTGGTGAGATCAAAATAGCATGTGATTAAAAATGCATTAGATGTGTTTGTAATAGATACATGAGATGTATGTTTCATCAAAGCATGATTAGATTAGATCTATTTCATATATGTGATATATGCATGTTATAGATTTAGATTTGAATTCTAGTAGCAAAGTGCTCCGATTGAGATAGTTGCCATGGCCATTCGGTCATGAGAGTAAGAAGGACTTTAAAGATCCTTGCTTTCCATTTGATGGGGTGCACTTATGGCATGTAGGGGTGCCGCTACGATGGTTCTCATGAAGAAGAACAATAAAAGGTAAAACTTACTTTCTGCTAAATCCTAGATTAAAAAATCCTAGGATCTATGTTTCATGCTTTATTTTTATGAATCATGTTATACTTAATTAAGAATTAAGTTATGAAAATACCTAGATCTAAAAATTGAGAATTAAAAGATCTAAGATATTTTGATAATACATGGGTTCAGGGTGTGGGTAGCTTGATTAGGTCTAGCATGAGCAATTGATCAAATCAAATCAAGAGTTGGTTAGGATAGAATCAGGAGTGCTATATGACTAGCCCAATAGTTATAAGTTTTATTAAGATCGATTAACAGCCATATATTGTTGATCACTTCAAGACCTAATCTGGCTCTATGGTTTGAGCCTGAATTGTTGGCAAACCTGATCAGTTCTGAATTGATAAATTGGTATCTAAGGTAAGTTTGACAGATATGACCGATGGTCATTAATTGAAAGCTACTCGATCTAAATGAGTCTACAGTGAGTTAGTGGCATATCGCTCCTGCTGATCTCACTTACCTAGTCAATTGGGTCGATTTAGTTCTATATTGGGTTGCCAATGATTCAAGTTATCCCAAGCCACTAGGTTAGTCATAATAGTTATGACTAATTAAGGTTGAGATCTAAACTAAAATCTTTCTATAAAATATTAAGTCATCGATCTTCCATCATTATAGTTGTGCGGGCTTTTTTCGAGATTGATTGTTCTCAATTAGATACAGTGGTTCAGTTGCACCGAAAAGATGCAACCATACTATTAGACATAAGATGCTATAGGATGGAGAAAGGGTTGGGCTTAATATTTCGGATATGGTGAAAATCCCAATCACGAATCCATTTCATGCAAATGATGGGTCTGACTTAACTAAGAAGTGGAGCAATATTCTGGATATGGTAAACTTCATGAATTAGATATCAGAGTTGGCTGCAACATATTTAGAGAAATATTGGACAAGAGTTGTTCACTCATTGGCTGACTCATCATCAATAACTATCAGATAAGATGGTAAGCCAATCGGTGGGATCGCAGCATACACTAAAAGTTTTTAATTACAGAGAATTTTGCATCTCTTCTAGGAGAGTATAGGCATTTGAAAAAATAATGGGAGCCCAAATTTATTTTAAAAATAAAATTTCTAAAATAAATTGGTTAAGTCAAATACAAAGTCTAACTAGAAACTTTGACTCTCTACAAGAATCATGTATATTTCCAACCCTCTAGCTTAGATCTTAGAGACCAATAGATTGACCAGATCTAATTTCAAGAATTGGCTCTAGAATTTGAAAATAGTTTTGAGTTTCGAAAAGTTGGCCTATGTCCTTGTCCAGGACCTTCCCCCTCTACCAGTCCGTCCGACCACTGATCAGAGATACTACTACAGAATGAATATATGGTAGCATTTATTACGGCAGCGGTTTGAAAATCGCTGCCATAGAGTCTATGGCAGCGATTATTTATAACCGCTGCTATAGATCCCAACTATAGCAGTAGTCACAAATAACTGCTATTATAGATCCGACCTATGGCAGCGATTTTCTAACTGTTGCCTTAGGTAGGATCTATTGCAGCGGTTATTAGTGATCGCAGCCATTGGTCGGACATACGACAATGATTATAGATAACTGCTACAATAGGTCCAATCTATCATCGTGGTTACGGATAACTGCTGCCATAGGTCCTACTTAAGGTAGCGGTTAAGTGTAACCGCTGCTCTAGACTAAACTTATGGCAGCAATTGTGTAATACTATTATATCTTTTTTTCATATTTTTTTAAAATATTATATAATCTAAAATTTATAGAATAGGCAAGGGATTATGCAAAATGTGAGAGTAATCCTATGAATTAATTCTCTTGGATGAGTGGGACTTTGCAACAAAGATGATTTGTCTAGGTCCACACCTTGAATTATCTCTCCATCTAAATGCAACTTATGTTATGATAACAACCCACAAAGATTTTTTTTTGATGAAAAGAGGAGACTAATGGTCCAAAGACCAGCGGCCACCTGATCTTATTCAAAGGAAGAGAATGTACCTCGAGTTATGATGACACTTTATAAAGATTATCTAGCTATAGTTATCTGATGCTTCAACATTTATGTTATCATACTTCATAAATACTATTACAGGATTGCAACTTGGGTGGATGATCTCACCAAGGAGTCACCTGACCGAATATTTTAGCTAGGGTAAGTTAGGATGCGTTACCTGATCATGTTATTTCTAAATAGGGTTGATGATAATATTAACTAGAGAACTCATCATATTTTAAAGGCCTAAAGAGATGTATGGGGAGTCATTTGTGTGGCGTTTACGCTTCAAAGTTAATGAGGCTAGTGACCTTACTACATAGGGTTCCCAAATTCCATGTAAGCGATGACTTATTCACATGCAAAGAATTTTCTTTGAACCATGAAATGCTTCCGGATTCCCAGGTATTCCACCTGATTCAAGCTCAGATCTGTTTAGGTTGGAATCTGGTGACAGTGAGAGAAGTAGAAAATGTTGTTGTTCAACAAACTCTAGGAGGAAACAAAACAAAGGTTATTGGATTAATATATATCTTCATTATATAAAATATGAGTTCTGAAATCTGAAAATATTTCTCTCAGTATTTGCCTGTCATTTTTTATCCTTAAAATATCCTTTCATTTTTTCTAGATTACCTACACAATCATGGCTATATAAATAGATAAATGACATTGAAACACCATTTTAGAGAAATAACGAAATTTCACCAAAGCACAATCATAGCAATAAATAATAAGAAAGAATGTCATATGCCAATGAAATTAGAAAAAAATTAAAAAAATCAGTCATAAATATGCAAGGAAAGGCTCACACAAAAGGAAATTGTGAGAAAAAATTAGAAAAATAAGAAATACCAACTATAAATACATAAAAAAAATATAATAAAGTATTTATATTTTGGTGACTTCATATAAAAAAATCATTTTTCTTTGTTATTCTCTCACCAATATTTAGTGATAATAAATGAACAAATAAATAAAAAATTTAATTCATCTTGTACAAATAGATAAAATATCATAAACATTTTATGAATAAAACATATAATAAAGCATTTCCTTTTTTGGTGACTTCATATAATAAAGATATATAATAAAAGTTTTATGACAAAAACCTTTTCTCTTTGTCATTCCTCACCAACATTTAATGAGAATAGGCTGTCAAATATACAAATTTAAGTACATCTTATGAGGAAATAGGAAAAAGATCGTAAAAAATATTAGTAAATAAATCAAAAAATTAGAAATTTACCAGATATATAGATAAGAAAATATTTAATTATATTATTTGTGAGATTAGACAAATATAGAAGGGTATAAAATAGTTTGCAAATAAATAAGAAAATTCAATTACCTTTAATATTAATTTTTAAAAATTATTTATGCTATAATTTAAAATTTTTTGTTGTTTTTGTCAAATGTGCATCACACACACGCTTGGAAGCTAGTATGGACAAGATACCTATTATCTATGAGACTTTTTTTTTCACTTGAGAGTAACACTTATTATAACTTTCACACTTATCTATGAGACTTGTTATGGAAAAAAAATAAAGGATCACCTTTTTTCTTCCTAAAATAGGTTTTAAAAATTATCACTTTCTTCAAAATAGGTTTTAACAAAAGCCCGAAACATAAATTCATAAAACTCATCAATTTATGTTAAATTGAGTAAACTTGTTTTTAAAATGACAAATGCTTCATTAGATGTTTCACAATAATACTAACCACACTCAAAAGGCGACCAAATATGAGATAAGTCATCTAACATTATAAATCATGAGTAAGGTCCATCCTCTTTCTCTTTCTTCTTTGTTTAGGGCCCCTCAGCCTAGTATAGTTGAGTCTCTAAGGTCAATAGGTCGAATTGGGATTCAGGTTATATCTTTTGCATGAAAGAATGATTGATCTTTTTTTACGATACCAGCCATGCATTGGGTCACACATTGCATAGCTTTCAAAGTTAATGATAACCTTTTAGAATAACTCGAGGAAAAGTATTAATGATAACTTTAGCATTGCATTGCTTGATTCATATTTAGAATGAACTTATTTCATTGATTTAATTGGAGCATTCAATAAGCTTAATCCTTCATCAAGGTATATTTGCGCTTTTTCTAGCGAACTTTTGATTAGAAAATTTTCATTCAAATTTGCCCAAGTGTTATGCAAAGGCACAAGATTTAATAGGAATGCCTCAAATTCAGCCTCCTTAACCAAATGGAGTGCACACCATGTGGATTACACCAAATCTCTTTGCTGGATGGTTTAGTACAAAGTGTCGTTGCCCTTGCAGCACCTTGCGCTGCAATATCCTGTACATTCTTTCAGAAATCCCTTAGAGTATACTCCTAATTTGCACCAAAACACGTGCATATTGATCAGTGCAAGACAAATTTTCTTATCACCCTACTTTTGTAACTACAAAATGTTCCAACTTTCTATTAATCAAGAAAATATCAACAAGGAAATGCAACCAAGGCTATTAGTTAGAATGGTGGATTGCTCTTAATTGATGAAAGGCATAGGCATTAGTATACAACACTATTGCAAAATTATTTGATCCGAAATAACAATAAGCAATCATAAACAGAAAAAATAAAATACAACGATTTACATAATTTGACCTTTGGCCTACGTTCATGGATGAAAATAGGAAGAGATTTCACTATATCAAAAGATGGAGTATAAAAAGTATACGGCGGCTCAAATAACAAAAGGCATAATTATAATATATATAGCCACCAAATCCTAAAATAACAAGAAAAGACTAAAATGTTCAAATGGGTTAACTAAAGCCCAAGAACAGGATGGGTCTGTATTATAGAGGCTACGGCCCACACACCGACTAGAGGTTAGTGGTAGGCTTTGGGCTTGGGACTGATAGCACAAGCCCTCCACTACCACCATCGACCTCATGAAAAAATCTGTTCATCATCTCCTCAAAATAATCGGATCGGGTGAGAAACTAGATTACATCAAAATTCAAGCCACACTCAAGAAATCTCTACTTTGGCTTGAATTCCATTAAGTTGCAACATAAAATAGTGAACTCCTCCCCATCTTCTCTAACAATGCCCTTAAGGGCTTAGCTCAGTGTCTCAAAATACAAACTAACTCCACGTATTGCTTGAATGTAAGTGGCTTAGTCATCTCATTTGCTGGATTATCTATTGTAGGAATCTTTTTCAGTGCAATAACCTCTCATGATATAACATCCCAAGTGAAGTGGTATTTGACATCAGTATGCTTGGCCCTCTCATGATATATATAATTTTTAGTTAGATATATAATACTCTAACTATTATAATAAACAGTAGTCACATCTTGCTATAAGCCAACATCACCAACTAAATCTTACAACCAAATGGCCTTCTTTATTGCTTCTACTGCTACCATATACTCTACTTCTATAGTAGACAAAACGACAATAGGCTGTAAAGTTGCTTTCCAACTGATGACATAACTTGAGAGTGAAGATATAGCCTGTGAGAGACCTCCTCCTATCCAAATCATTTATATAACTAGCATCCACATAATCAACAACATTGTTGCAAGTGTTTGACTCTGATTATATACTAAACCAATATCCGTAGTGCCTCATAAATAGCATAAGATCCATTTGACAACTTGCCAATGGACCTTTTCTAGATGCCTCATGTATCTACTAACAACATCGACGGCTTGTGAGATATCTGGATGTGTGGCATACATGATACTCCCAACTGCATTAGTATATGGAACACATGACTATATTCTTCTTCCTTATTTGACTATAGAGATAAAATAGTTGAAAGTCTACAATTTGCTATAAGTAGGTACTCACTAGCTTATAATTCTACATACCAAAATGCTCAAAAACCTTCATAATTAATATAATTTTTATGACAAGTACAATCTATCTATGCATTGGTCCCTATGAATCTCCATACCCGAAATATTCCTTGTTGCACCCAAGTCCATCTCAAATTCACCGCTAAGTTGAGTCTTAAACTTCTTAATCTTAAATATATTCTTTGTTGCAATAAGCATGTCATCAACATAGAACAATAAATAAATAAAAGAACTATCTGAAAGTCTCCTATGATAAACATAATTATCATAGTCACTCCTAGAGTAACCATGCCTAAGCATAAAAGCATCAAACCACTTATACCATTATCTAAAAAATTGCTTCAAATCATATAATGATTTTCTCAACAAGCAAATATGGTCCTCCATATCCTGAACAACAAATCTATCTTGCTGTTATATGTAAATATGTTCTTTAAGCTTACTATACAAGAAAACAATCTTGACATCAAGCTGCTTAAGCTCTAAATCAAACAATGCAACAATGGCAAGCAACATACAAATAGAGTTATGTTTTATAATAGGAGAAAAAACTTCATTAAAGTCTATACCTTTTCTCTGATTGTAGCCTTTTGCTACCAAATATGCTTTGAACCTTGCTGCTTCAACCTCTAGGATTCTTTCTTTTTTCTTAAGGATCCATTTGCATCCAACAAGCTTCTGGCCTTATGATGGTTTCACTAGCTCTCATATCTAATTTTTGTAAAGAGATTCAATCTCCTCACTCATAGTAATAGACTACTATATAGATTCATTGCTAGTGATGGCCTTATGCTAATTGATAAGATCTTGAACCTCAATAGACTACCACAGACAATGTAAAAGAGACTAAATCTATATATCTATATCTTTGAGGAGATCTAATCTATATCCTCGATCTACCAATGGCTATGGTATAATGCTACTCCTAAAGGCATCTCTCTCATCAAGAATCTCGGACTCATTATCTTGAACTACCTGAATTGAAATATTACCCTTTGATGGATGAATTGAAGGTTCAACCTTAAGCTCTACCTGCTTATCAATACAATGATTTCTATCTATAGCAATTGATTCCTCCCTCAAATAAATCATAGCCTTTTCATCAAAGGTAACATCTCTACTAGCTATAAATTTTTGAGAACCAGGCTCGCACGCCATGGCTTGTAGCTTTTCACCCTAGACTGATAACAACGAAGAAACATTTCTATGCCCTTTTCCTAAGTTTACTGTCACTGACATGTGTATAAGTAGGACAACCAAATATTTTCAAAATAGAATCATCAAATAGGTTTATAGACCATACCTCAATAGAAGTCTTTATCTCAATAGCAGTGGATGGAGACCTATTTATCAAGTACTAGATCATATTAACATCTTCTACCCAAAAATTCTAAGATAAATCAAATTAAGAAAGCATATATGATGTTCTCTCTCAAAAAATCATGTTTATGTATTCTGCAATACCATTCTGCTATTGTATCTCACAATATTTTCAACCTCGCAGAACTCATTAAATTGACCATCATAAAACTCTATGTCATTATCAATATTCAATCTCTTGATCTTTTTGATGGACTATTTTTCAATAAGTACTTTCCACTTCTTAAAAGTAGGAAAAACTTTATTTTTTTTATTTCAGAAAGTATATCCAAACTCTTCTCAAAAAAATATCAACGATGGTAAAAAAATGCCGAGAATTGCCTTTAGATTGAATAGGTGCAAGGCTCCAAAGATAAGAACGGATATAATCCAATGTTCCTTTTGTCATATAGATGGTTGTATTGAACTTGATTTTATATTGCTTTCCATAGATACAATGATCACAAAAGTCAAGCTTCCTAATTTTCTGACCATACAATAGATTCTGTTTGCTCAAAAGAAATATGCTAGCTTCACTTATATAACTCAAATGCATATGCCACAAATGAATATTATCCAAGTTTGGATCTAATAAGGAAACTGATGCAGCACCAACAATTATGCTATTCTGAAGCAAGTAAAGGCTATGAGACAATCTATCTTTGAGCACAATGAGAGAATTTTTTAAAATTTTTAAAACTCTACCTTCACCATAATACTTAAAACCATGTAAATAAATAGTACTTAAAGAAATCAAGTTCTTCCTCAAATCTGGTACATGCTGTATATTAGATAAGATCCTAATAATACTATCATATATTTTGATCCTAAAGGCTCTTATACTAATAATCTTACAGGATATGTTATTCCCCATAAGCATAATACCACCATTAATAGGATGATAAATGGAAAACCAATCATAATGAGGGCGCATATGATAAGAACATGCTGGATCTAGATAAATTGATGGATATTAAGATGACATCTTCACCATCAGAACTATCCTTTGTTATATTGACTGAATCACTAGCATTAAAGGGATTACTGGACTTTCCTTCTTTTCTTTGAGTTTATATCAATCGGATTTCTAGTAACTTTTCTTCTTAGTAATCGCATTTGCCTTTCTTCCTTTTCTCTTTGGATTTTGATCTAACTTTATTACTTTTTGAATATGAACCTAAATTCTTTTCTTTTGATCAACCACTAGCGCGCAGCCAGACCATCCATCTGATTTTCACCTTAAGTTTCAGACATCCTTTTCTTTAACTCTCTCAAGTTCAATGAAGCCCTCACGTCTTTCATAGAAAGAGTATTCTAACCATATAGCATAGTATCAACAAAATGCTCAAATGAGGGAGATAATGAACACAACAAAATAAGAACTCGATACTCATCATTAATTTTAATATCAATATTTTTTAAATTTAGAATAATTTTATTGAATTCATCAAGATGATCTTTAAAGGAAATACCTTCTTTCATCCAAAGAGTATAGAGTCGTTGCTTCAAATAGAGCCGATTTATTAGAGACTTCGTCATATAGATGCTGTCTAGCCCAAGCCATAACACTACAGTGGATGACTCGTTTGTAATCTCTTGCAAAACCTCATCTACCAAAGATAATTGAATCGCACTGTGTGCATGTTCTAGGAGATCATCCTTATCCTCTTATGGCAATATCGCCAATAAAGTATCTCTACCCTTTAGCGTCTTTAGCAATCACTATTAAACTAATAGGACTTGCATCTTCACATGCCAAAGATTGATATCGTTCTTCTCATTGATCTTTTCGATCTTGAATTTTATAGCCACCATGAAGAAATCATAAAAAAATAAATATAAATTAACAGACAATCGGAACCCAAAATAGATATGATGAACAAACTTGAACAAATCCGAATCGTAAGCTCTTATACCAGTTTGTTACAAGATTACTTGTTGATTAGTATGAAATCCAAAATAACAATAAGTAATTACACTAGAAAAAAATAAAATATAATAATTTATATGGTTCGGCCTTTGGTCTATGTCTATGGATGAATATGGAGAGAGATTTCACCATATCAAAAGATAGAGTATAAAAAATATGTGGTGGCTTAAATAACAAAAGGCATGATTATAATATATATGGCCACTAAATTCTGAAACAACAAGAAAAAACTAAAATACCATAATGGACTAACTAAAGCCCAAGAATAGGATGGGTCCGTAGGTTTTAACCATAGACAATAAATAGTTCTCAGGCAACGATTTTAACTGCCAGCAACTTTGCTATTTTTGGACTCCGACGATGATTTTAGCCGTTGAAAAATAATAGATCTCCGCCCACGCTTTTAACTGTTGCAACTATTTTTGGACTCCAACAACAATTTTAGCCATCAGAAAATAATAGGTCTCTTTAACCATGGCAACCCTAATTACCATTCCAACCCCATACCATTCCGTTTCACCCAGAGCCATTTGGATTGCTTTGAGTAATATACATAATAATTATAATAATAATTATAAGATAAAAGAATAGAATTATAATTTATTTATAAATTTTTTACAGAACTACAGATAGATAAGCATCAAATTATTTGAAACTCCAAAAATAAATTATTTGAAAGTCCAAAAAAAACTAAAAAAAGATAAATAGAAGAAAAATTAAACCTGATTTAAATAAATTTAAATAATAACCTAATAAATATTTAGATAACGATAGTTATTAGATTATATATATAATAATTATCATATAATGCTTTATTATTTCCTTTAAATAAAATAATATCTTCTTTTAAATTGTGATTTCCATACCCACTAGAATGATAATATCCTCTTTGTTGGATACTCCATCACCCATAAATAATACTCCTAATAATCCACTATGCTGATATAATTTTTGACAATTTATCTCTCTTTATGCCTTTCACCCTTCAACCGGAGCCTTAAACTAGACGCCATGCTACACATGATTAAGAAATAGTTATATTAACTACATACTGTCCCCTGCTAAAAAAAATTTTTCCTTCAACACTGGAGCAAAATAACATAACAGAACTTGTTTTTGATTTCTATAATCATTATTTAATTTTTACGATACCTAGACAAGTTACTCAAAGGCGCTAATTAAATAATTAAATTTTCAATTGGGCTTATATTTTCTTTCTTCCTGCAGATTATGTTGCTTCCCATACTTTTTCTGTATTTGGTTTAGCTGATTCAAATAAGTGGCTAGCTCTATTTTGATGACCCTTAAATATCCAAGCCAGCTGCTTGTGTCATTCAGGTTACATGAACGTCAACATAATATCATAAAAAGTGGATATCCACAAGATCTTTGAGCTAAAAAGTAAGTATAAAATAATTGATTTCACGTTGCAGGTAGATAAAAATATCACATCCACAACAAACCATATTTCTATTTCATTAACACTATTTACCAACAAAAAATAAATTTTTTAAAAAATATGTAGGGTCATAATTTTCCACAGGCAATTCAATGAATGATATTAGATACACAACCATCGTTTTATCAAAATTTGACCATAGAGACATAGATTACACCGTTCATCACTCAACCTCACAACATTCAAAGTATCGTACAGCACTGATTGGTTTTCTTGACTTGCTTGTAGAACATCCGTGGAGGGCAGCAAAAAAATAACCATATTATCAGAAAACAAGCTTTAGAATATGGTTCTCATGTGCATCAATCATGTATTTTGGAATATATCGTCGCATTAATGATAATGCATGAATATGAGCACTGAAAAGAAAAAAAAGGTACTTTCTGATCTACAATCTACAATTTTTCTATTATTTCTATAATGTTGGTCTTCCAATCATCTGTTTGTACAAAGTAAAGGAGAAACAAGATAATCGCATAACTCCCATGATGGTAGTACCATCATGCAAAAACGGTTTGATTTATGCATTTGTATTAATATGTAAAACCATGAAACATGGATGCGAGCATGGAAATGGTGACGTTAAACTTGTATGTACATCCCTCCCTCTTTTTTTCCCCCCACTGCTCCCAAAAAGAAATTAAAAAAAATAAAATTATATATATATGAAAATAAAACAAGTGTCTGACATGGCATCTGCTTGGTCCTCAAAACACCCTCACTATACACCCTGCACTGTGTCGAGTTTTCTTCTCACAATAGAAGTGCGCATGATGCCATATTGAGTGCATGTGTTCGCACAAATTTCACCATTTGTTGCAATATTTGGGTGAAAGATTTTTGTCATGAAGTAACCTATAAAAATGTGGAGCAGAGATGAAACTAACATTCCATTTTTTATGAGATAGGTCTTGCAATCAACTTGAACCGTCTTATATCCAGTGTAGGAGGCATACCATTGGGAGGTGACTGAGGAAAGTCACGAGATGACAACAACTTCATGCAGAAAATATCATTCTCATATGGAGTTCCAGCTAGAATGTTCAGATGCATAAACAGCTCGTCCATCATTTAATCAAAAGCTCGAGGGTGTAAGAAACAGTGCAGTTCACGGCGGTGGCCTACCAGGGCCTTCAATATCAGCATATATTGTGGAAAAGCCATCGTCATTTACAATCACCTTAATGCCTTCTGGTGGTGTTTCATTGAGATTCTTGAGCTCCTTAGCAAAAAGCTGTTTGATGACATTGTGTGGTAGATTTTCATTCGCTGCCTGTCAAAAGAAACCTACCAAGCGCCACTAGAAAAGAGCGACATATGGCTAAGGTAAACTACAATGGTTCACTTCCACCAATCCTGTTGCACTCAAGTTGCTACAAGCCTCAAAACAACAGACGATAGAAGCATAAGAATCAAGTAGCAAGATGGAAAAACTCAGTTTTGAAGGGCTCACGGATTTGAGTGAACCATCAACTCAGCAAGTTCTCGCAAACGGAGAATGCCTATTAAATTTAAATTAGGATGCTTTCGCAGGGATTTGAATATAGTAGGAATAATTCTGATTTCTGGCAATCAAACCAGTACTCTTTGAATAATCACCCGTCACCTGGTAACCTTGGAATTCTGCAACAGGAAGAAATTATATTAACATTCTATCTTGAGAGCCTGTTCGGTGGGGATATACATCCACAAAAAATAAACACTTGAGGAACCAAAGCTAATATTTTAAAATCATCATTTGGTGAAAAAACGGTAGCATTGCTAATGAGGAAGGAGCACATAATGTCAAGTGCTCTTGTAACCCTGGTTATAACTATGTGCTAGTTCATTATAGTCAATTAGAAAATACTAAAACACGGTACCTGGATGTCAAGTGCTGAAACCCGTAAAAAAGATATAATATCATCAACCTACGTGCTCAATGATCTCTATTTGATAGTTCTATCTCAACTTCTCCATTCGTGCCTGATGTCTCTGATTCATCTCCTCCATCTTTATCTTATATCTCATCTTCTGTATTTGTGCCTCTAGCCTATAGACCTTTATACTACTGCTGCTCTATCTACACTCCCGAGTATATCTACTCACTATAGACAACTGAGTGGAGGTGACTCCAACTCCATAATCCCTCACTTGGTCATAACGCTCTGGTCCTATAAGTTCAGTGAACACCTTGGCCTCAACACGACTATACTTTATAGATGATAAGGACTCACCGATATGCTCTGCAATAAGCATTATTACCCTATCCTATATATTAAAGAACGGACATATATTAATGATACAAAAAAGATAATATAAATTATTCAATAAATAAATCAATACATACCATCATATCTCTAGACTCCTCCCATACAAAGCTGCTATCATGGTGGGTATGAGTCATCTTATAGAACTCAACCTCACCAGGCTCTCTCCCATGCTCATCCACCTACAAAATAAAAGTATATGTTATATGATGTGCAGCAACAATAATATATGTTCTTTACTATATTACCTTTCTTCATTAGCTACTTTCCATAGATAGCTAATGAAGAAAATTTAAGCGTAATATCTCTAGAAATAGATGATTATTAACATACAAAGTAAAACATAGAAGAAGAACTCCTTAACAGGAGTAGATAGTAATAAAAAGTTCTGTTGATCCCAAATATAAAGGCAGAGCATCGAAAGATAATACCTCCAAGGATGAGAAAAAGATAAGCTGATCCCATAGTAATTTTGTAAACCTAGTGAATTACATATATTTGCACATGCTTGATGCTTAGAATATTTGAGATGTACTTGCAACACTATGATTCAAAATAGGATGAATTAAGTACTATAAGGTGAGTACTTTGAATCTACTAAAATAAAATGGTGGAGGTGAGTACTATAAGGTGAGTACTATTATTCAAAATAGAGTGAATTAAGCAATGACAATATAAGCAAAGTCTAAAGAAGCATAATAGGAATTTGTGATTTAGGAAAGTATAACATACAAATTTAGCTCTATGCCTCACGTAACTCTTAGAACCTGATGTGTGAGGCACCAACTGAGATGATCATGCAGCTGTACCAATATTTGAATATGTCTACCATATAAAGTATACAATGTGATATATCTTTTATAAATATTTAGTCCATATTGATAATACATAAATAAAGATTAAGTGTAGATTATACATAACCTATCCTCTCTTAGAAAATTAGTAGTGTATAAGCTCGATCCACTGATGAGGGTATACATCAGGAGGATAGGAATGAGCAACCTTCTCCTCTGTCTTACCCTCCTCATTATAATCCTTTTTTAACTTGGCTTTATATTCTTTTCATTTATAATTAAGAGACTTTATTATCCAATCATGACTCTCAGGAGGAATTATAAATTTAGTTTGTAATAAAGTAAAAAAAATTATAATTGTTAGATCGATTCAAATACTTAAATCTTTAGCTACTTAATATATAATTTTAATCTATTTTTTTACCTGTACAACTCATAGTAGCTCAATTTAATATGAAGGAAGCATATCATTCCATCTAGAATAGTTAATCGGATGACACTTACGTGCAACTGTGCCTAAGAAACTAGATAACAAGCTTTCTGATTGCATGTTACTATAATTCTCTCACCCTTCCTGAGCTGCCATACATCTCGAGCTCGTGTGGATCCGCATCTTGTCCTCACGCATCTCTAGGAATCTACAAAAAATATAGAAAAAAATCAAAAGTATGATATATGCATTGAAAAAAAGATAAATTTTAAATAAAATACTAAAATGAAATACGCATAGAATTTGTATATTTAACCTATCCTTAATCTACAAATCACCGACAACTATCTTATCATCTCGGTCATCAACATGAGGCTTATTAGGCTATTGAGACTATTGAGGCTCATCGGATCGACTAGAATTTGCAACCCAAAAATTCTGAACTCAGCACTTCTGAAAGATTTTCGGGGCAAAATGTTCCTAACCTGCACATATTGAAATAATTTTATCAAGAGATGATGAGTACATAAAAATTTTGTGGAATACCTAACTCTTTGCGTTATCCTTTCATTACAACTCAATCCCATATGTAACTGCAAATTTCATGTTAATTACAAAGATTGTTAGTTTTGGGAGCTAATGTTATCAAAGCTTAGCATCTATTTTTCTTGATGTAGCTAATAAAATTCATTGAAACTTTGATCCTTTCCATGGGAGGACCTGTCTTGTCAATTTCTATTTACTTCTTTCATGCAATTAATCAATTAAACCCAATGACCCTTCCAAGTCAAGCAAGTGGATCAACCACTTAGACCAGATTCATATTAAAATTAATAACATAAATTACTTGCATCAGCTTTCCATTTCAGATTTCCAATATTACGATAAAAAAAACCTACAGGCTAACTTTCATGTTCAACAAATTAAGAAAAAAAATCTGCATTTAATCAACAGTATTAGCAACCTGAAACCCATTATGGTATCTTTCACATACAAAATATTAATGCCACAAAGAAAAGCATCAATAGAAACCGTAATGACCCAGGGATTTAAGATAACCTCCTAGAAATTTTCAGAATTTCTGATTAAATATTTAGAATGACATCATAGGTAAGAAAAACTACAGACATATCACCATAAAATTGAGAATAGCAATAGATAACATGACTGTATAAAGTCATAATAAAAGCAATGAAAAAAGATTATTACCAAACTCACTTTGTTGGTAGTAACAGGGGAAATAACTGAAACAGACCATTCAAATTTTAAAACATCAAAGACTAGAGTTTCCGCATGTCCTGAAAAGAGAACTACTTATTAGAAAGCATGTGCTAGTGGAAGTAAAATTTTAACAATGATCCATGAATTATTAATGATACTGATGATCCATAAATAGTTCTAACAAGTAAGTAACCAGCAAAAATTACACAAAAAGGATCTTCACCATATGACTGCCAAAACTTGGGGATAGAATATGGAAATTAGATTAAGAACAGGATATGGGGGCATTCACTGCTGAATTAGATTAAGGACAGATATCATTATGATATACAGCTTTTATCAATATTTTTGTAATATGCAGTCTATCAAGACACCTCATTATGTTAAAGGGACTGCCATCATGTAACATAGAAATTTACCTTGGATATTTCACATGGATCAATGCAAATATGACTTTAGATCAGAATGAAGGTAGGCCAATGGCGATACAGTCCATCCCAATAAAATCGGATGCCATAAAAACAAGCTTTTTTTTTGATCTCCATGCCGTAAAAACAAGCTTTTTAATTCGTACCCCCAAAGCAGTAAGTGTTGTAGTTGGTAAAGCATGGAGATCCTTTTCAATTATTCCATAGTCTTCCCTGAAGGAAGGCAGAGCAGCGGCATGCATCCATCCACACCATGAGATCCTATTGGTCACTTTGATACTTACATTTAACAAAATGTAATTTAGCAAATTTTCTTGATGCCCAACAAACATATGCATACAACCACATTACTTGGTATGTGAATGAAAACACTCACAGAACTGAAATGTCTATAAAAGCAATAAGTCTAACAATAAGATGATTTCTGATTTGATATGAAACTTGCCAAATTACATCTCTCTACCATGAACCTAAGGAATTGGATGCCAAACTAACAATTGGATGGGTATAAGTATAACAATTTGTTATGAAACATGCCAAACATTAACATGCAAATCACTTACCTCATGGACCATACAAACTAACAATTGGATGGGTATAACAAAACATTGAGCCCACGTAAAGATGAATCATTGTTGGCACTTTAACATTAAAACTAAACTATGAAGATTCAACAAAGAAGAGAAATAAACATTAAAAGAAAAAAAGAATCAATCAATTTAGTTGGACAAAAAATATTAGCTAGCCATCAGAAAGTTGGGACGCAAAACTTCTACAATTATATATTAACTAACAATGCAAATAAATAACAAGATTGAGGAGAGGAAAAATCTAAGAAGAAGCGACCAAGAACATCACAATGTGGAGAAAATATGAATGGCAAACTTGCAAGTCGTGATTCTTAGATTATAGGCTAACATTACATATAAAAGAAAATTTAGATTTCAAAAAACATTAATCCTGATACAATAATATCATTAGAGGCTGGATTTTTTTTTTTTTTTTGAAAGAATAGGATAATTAACATTCGGATATCATACACAATAAAAACTAATATCTAAAGAAAGAAGAAATTAAAGAAATATATCAAAAATCTTAATAACCTTCAATGAGATAAAGAACACAAATATATCTGACCATATGCAAATTACATCATAAAACCAAATTAACCACATCTCAAAAAAATATGAAAAAATAAAAAAAAATGCATAAAAATCTTAAAAAATACTACTAAAATGAAATCTTTAATAACATCAACAATAAAATGAATAGAAACCCTAGCATTCTCCATTTCAGACCACAAACCTTGTAAGCAGTCACAGTTCTTGGCCTCCTTGCGGACCACATTAAGAATGGAGTCTATGAGCACAGGTCCAATCCCTACATTTCATCAACAAGATAAAAACAGAAAAAAATCGGAGATCGAAAACAAGAGAGATTGAAGGAGAGGAAGGAGATAGAAATATGAAGAAGTAGAGAGGCTTCTTGCCAGTTTTTTGAGAAAAGAGAGAAAGAGATTAGGGTTGTGCTTCTTCTTCAGCTTTCAGAGCTTTCTAAACTAGGATACCGATGGAGACGAAGATGAGGAGGAGGAGATGGCTGTCTACATTCTTAAGAGGAGAAGGAGCTGGTGGATGACCTCAATGGGCTAAGAAAGAGAAGAGGGCGATGGATGACCTCTGTTGCTCTGAAAACTGGAGAGAGGGGTTTGTAGATGAAGAGGAGGATGGGGAGGAGGAGGCGGTGGCATATTTGGGAAAATCAGCTAGGGTTTTCTAGTCGTCCGATTAAAACTCCCAACGCTCTTGGCTATGGCTAAAATTTAAGAAAATTTGCAACCCTAATAACCGTTGTTAGGAGCCGAGTATTTATCAAAATTCTGGCCTTCGACAATGCTCATAGGCATAGCAAAAATTAAATTAATTAAATTATAATCCATGGCTTTCGGCAACGATCATAAGCATAGTTAAAATGATAAAATTGTGGCCTCCAACAACGCTTATAAGCATAGTAAAAATTAAATTAATTTTGAACAAAATCCATGACCTCCGACGTTGATTGTAAGCGTAGTTAAAATTTAGAATAGTTCCCTACCTTAATAACCGACGCGAGGAGCCAAGTAGTTAAATTAAGTTTGGTTTATGATTTAGCTAAAGTAGTTAAATTAATTATAGTTTTAGGAGCCAAGTAGTTAAATTAATTTTAGCTTATGACTTAGCTAAAGTAGTTAAATTAATCTTAGTTTATGATTTAGCTAAATGAATAGGGGTTTAAATTCCCGGCCTTCAATGACGGTTATAATGGTAGCTAAAATTTAGGGCTTTCGATGACGTTTATAACTGTTATTAGAAGCCAATCATTTGAATTAATTTTAGTTGCCGATTTGACATCAGTTGTAGTAGGCAGAACACCATTTTACGATCAACAATACTTCAATCTCGTATTGCCAAATAAAAATTGTTATCTCCCCTTCTTGTTGTAGTGTGCCAAATAAATCATTCCAAATGATCCAACCAAACTCCAACTTCTATCTTCCATGAAGTAAACTTAAACTTCTATAACATAAAGACAACAGTCTGACTCATGTACTTACTCTTTTAGAAAGCCTAGCTGTGTCATTTTGAGGGGCTTGGAGATTCCCGTGGTGAATTAGAAGCAAGGGGTGAGAAGAAGAAAGGCTCACGGCCTTGGAAAGCTTCAGAAACTATAGAAGTGGCGCCGATTGAAGATGGCTGAGGAGTGGGAAAGGCGTGAAGGAGGAATTCCAACTCATGTTAGCCGTTTTGGACTCGTGGTTGATTGGTTGTTAACAATGTTCTGTCCCGAAGTTCAGCAACCATGCTACCATTTATGGAGCCCAAACTTCGAGTTCGGATCCTGTCTGCCAAAAAACGTCTCATCTTTTCAACAAGTTCACGTGCATGGAGTCAAGATGCAGCGGAATGTAGGAAGTAGATGATGCTTGCTTTGTAATAAATCACAGGGACAATGAGGAGATGACTTTTTACAACGTCGCGTATACGGCAAGGAACTTATTGGCCTTTCTTTTGCTTCCAAGTCACGACGGAGATGAGGAGAAGGCTAACTCCCTGCTGGACTCGCAATCCCCAGGCCAGGGGTAAAATATTTTTAGAACCGGATCCAATATCGGATCGGGATAAAAAAAAAATCAGGATCAACTGGGTCAATTGATTAGCCCGGTCTATTGATCCATGACATTAGCATGACATAATTATGATATTGGAGAGGGCAGAGGAAGATAAGGATGCCATTGAGGTGGTTGCCGTGGCGGTCGAGATGGTGGAACTGGTCCATCCAGATGTGAGAGTAAGTCGAGGGAGCCTGGAAGATAGAAAAGGAAGGATGAGCATCGTCACGCGACCATCAGTATAGCCGACATTACGCTACCATATAGGGCAGGCATCGTGGGTGCTCGCATTGCTGAGGGCATCAGCTCTCGATTGGAAGATGGTCAGGACGTTGGTGTTGTGCCCTCGACAAGAAGATGGTCATGGTTAGAACGTCGGCCATCGAGTCTCGATTAGAATCAGGACATGGCTTGGTGTTGCAGCTGGGTTCCGTTGTCGCCATCACCATTACGAGCGGCGAAGGAATATTAATTTTGGAACATTTGTAATCGGAGAGAGAGAGAGAAAAAATGTACCTTTAAACTTTAAATCCTACTATCCTAATCTTCTAGAGAGGTGAAGACTCGTGCTCGATAGGGCTTGTCCGATAGGTGATGATGACGAATTTCGACCCTTTGGGGCTCTAGGTGGTGATGACGAACAAGAAGCCAGGAAGGAGAAGTTGAAACAAATGGAAAGTCGAAACCGAAGCAAAGCGGGGATTACTTGTTTATCCGACCTGTGACCCGACCGGTTCATCATGGGCTGACAAGTTCACCAGCTGATTTTTACGGACCGAAACTATACTGGATCGTGCCTAAGATCCGGATCGGAGCTAAAAATGGTCTCCAACCTGTAAATATTGGAGGAAATGGAGGGTTCTCGCACGCTATGGTATTATAGTCTTTAATAGCAGGTATATGGGGATCTCTGCTCACCTTGGTTCCCATTGTATATATGTCCACCATGCGTGGGTTTTGTGTTTGCTTGTGATTACAGGCTGATTAAGAAATTTTTATAATGATTGACATGTTACCATCATTAATATTCAGTTGGATGAGACCCCTACACTGAAGGCTGAAGCCATGTTGGGCTGTATGTATAAAGCCTCTCGAAGATCGAAACAGCTTAACATATTAATATATTTGCTGATCTGGCTCTACTTAATGCATTTGTAGGAGGGTCTTCCAAATACATATGCACATTCGTATGCATGCACCAGCTTTTAATTCTTTGATAAGAAATTGAATGATAGTTTATTAAATTGGAGTTATATATAGTTGATCATCATCTATACTGCCTAAAATGTATGGAAAGCAAGAATTATATACTTTAGTGTGCTCCTACTCAAAATAATCTCGCTAATCTCAAATATGTAACTCCTAAAAATAATCTCAAATGTTCTAAATTCATAGGAAGCAAAACTAAACATGCAATGGAGCTTTAATCTTTCAATAGAGGGTAAAATTTTGTTATTAGAGAGAATGCGAAACTGCAAATTAATGTTTCTGTTTGAGAAGAGATAAAAACTGTACACGTTCTTAGTTGGGAGATGCTTTGGTACCCTCTTTTTTTTTTGAGTCATTCTTAGTTTTGACTAGATGATTGTAATTTAATATTTTAAATAATTAATACTAGAGAACTAGATTTGATCGAGGTGATGATTATATATACCAAAAATGAAATGAACCTACTCTATTAAGAACATGAGATTAATCTTGAGGTTACTCCTTGTTCCTCTAAGACGAAAGATGTAACAAATTGAAAAAAAATTGACCAATGGATAGTGTTAATTTACCATAATATATGATTAAAATACTCTCATCTTTTTCAAACTATGGATGAAGGAACAGATTGGAGTGCATTGAGATCTAGGTGGTGGGTGATCATTAACTATGAGCCTCATACCAAGGGTGCTTTGAGATCTATGCAAACATATAAATGAAGGGGTTTGGTGGGAGATCCTTTACTATTGGCTACATACTAATGATGCTTTGAGATTTGTATAGGTAGATGAATGAAGATATTTGGTATGCTTTGAGATCTATGTCATGGGTGATCCTTAGCTATAGGTCATATACTAAGTGATGCTCTGAGATTTGTACAAATAGATGAATGAAGGAATTTGGTATACTTTGAGATTTGTCTGGTAGGTGATCCTTAACTATGGATTATATGCTAAGGATGCTTTTTTGATCTATGTAGGCATATTAATGAAGAAGTTTGAAGTGCTTGGAGATCTATATGATCAGTGATCCTTCACTATAGGCCCAATATTAAGACTATTTTGAGATCTGCATAGGTAGATGAATATAGGAGATCAAAGTATTTTGAGATCTGCATGATGGATGATCCCTAATTATCGACCATATACTAAGAATGCTTTGAGATTTGTGTAGATGGATGAATGAAGGTGCTTGGAGTGCTTTGAGATCTATGTGATAGGTGATCCTTAATTATGGGCTATATATTAAGAGTGCTTTGAGATCTAATCAGGTGAATGAATGGTCTATGGAATGCTTTGAGATATTTGCGGTGGATGATCCTTACGTATTATATACTGAGAGTTCTTTGAGATCTATGCTAGGACTTCATTGTACAAAAAACTAATGTAAAGGATATTTTGGTCATAATATAATTTCATGCAACTAGGTGATAGTCATAGAACACCATTCTGTTAATGGAGGTAGGATCAGTTTGAAATAGTTTGAAAGCTTAAGGGCTTGTTTGGAACTTTATAAAGTTAAGGAGGTGCATGTCTTTGTGATCATGACTAAGTTGAGGGGGTGTCCTTAGGTTTTTCACCTTATAATATCCTAAGGTAGTAAACCAAATCCCATCTTGGTTTTCATGTTTTAATGCAATTTAAGTATAAATAATGACCACTATTTGATTAAATTGATTAAAAATAAGTAACCAAACCAAGATATAACAAAAATATATAAATTATAAATATAGGGATGGTGATGTAAAATAACCAAAGTACCCCTAAGGAAGAAACCCCAAGTGCCCTAGTTTTCACCATAAGCTAATCATAGATAGAGCATGCTACCTGATACTTGGTAAGTTGGAGTACAACCTCCTTTATCAATATATGACAGCATAATTCAACAACAACATTCGAAAGCAACCATACCATCTCATGTATTGTGTGCTAACCCCATACAATCACATATTATTTGCCTTGGAGGAGCAAACTGCAAACTACCGGACTTCTACGTTACAATTCAAAAGAATTGACGAACAATTTCTCTGTTATTTTGTGGAAAGTAAATAATTATGTGACTTAAGAGCAACTTGCATGTCCAATAGATGACATGGTCTAATTATTAAATCTTTCAACATAGACTTATGGTCATGGTCCCAAGCGATACATCTCACTATAAAAGGACGTGCACCTTTATGGCCTTTTGTCCACAACAATCAAACACTCTTCTTTTCCATACTCCTCCCAAATGAACCATACAAAATTCAATTTACTATATTGCTTTCAACCTCAAGCAATTAGATGCCTGTCTGTTTCGTAGGTCTTCCTATTGGATGGCATAATGCATCTTCATTGGCATGAAGAAATTTACACTTATAATTACTAATTTTTGTTTAAAAGTGTTAAAAAGATAAAATCTTTATCTTTTGATGCTTTTGACAATTTACAAACATATGTATGAGCAGAGTTTCCTAGTATTTAATGCATTATGCAATGAACTAAAATGATTTGTAGTTTTGTCAATGCCATATGTATGGAAAAAACAATCATATAGCGAACATCAGCAGGTTTTAGGCTTGACCCTTCATATGGTGTTCCTGTTGTCCATGTTTGAGAATGTGAGTGTGCAAATATGATCACAAATAGACCTATAAAATCATGGGTAAGGCCAAGTCACACATAGCACAACTAGCAAAGTTGCTTCATCTCAAATATTTAATTAGAATATAAGCTATCTTGTAATACCTCTATCCGAAATCAAACTGGGCCTGGTCTACTTGATTGGCCCAGCCACTAAGAAAAAGGGCCTAAAGAGGAGGTGCACCAATTTTAAAGCATCAAAAAAAAGAAAAAAAGACTCCCAATGAGAGTATTCATCAAAGTTGGAAATCATCATCGGAAGTCTAAATCCTTCCCTCTGGCTCTATTTAAGGGGGAAGAGGTTTTCCCATCCTTTCCATCAAAGATCAGAGCCCCTAGCCATAGAAGTCACTAGTGATTTGCTTGCCTTGGTTGGACAATACCCACCACCACTATAGCCAAATCCCTATCGAAAAGTTAGGTAAGAAGCCAGATTTCTTTGAGTTATCCTCTTTTCCCTCTTCCTCATCCTTAGAAAACTTGATTCTACCCAGTTACGTAGAATTTTTTTTAAAATCGAGAGCCTCTAATTTTTCTTGATTTTCATTGGTTTTTCTTCAATATTTTTGGTGCCATCACCATCAATTATCGGTTGCGGAACATTCGACTTTGCTACCATGACTCCATCCACTGCCAGCCATGGCCATCGCTAGTTGGGGCTCTCCTCTATTCCAAGAGGGAGGGGTGACTTGAAGGTCCCCTATTTTGCCAAGGAACAGAAGAAAGAAGAAAAAAAAGTAAAAAAAGCAAAAAAGAAAGAAAAAAAAAGAAAATAAAGAAAAAAGATTTTTTCTCTCTTCTCTCAGCTTCCTCTCTCTTTTTGACTTTCTCTCTCTAGCTTCTCACTTTGAATTTCTCTCCCTATAATTATTCTTTCTCTACATGAATTTTCTTTTTAGAATCTATCTCTACATATAGTTTCTCTCTCAAGATTTTTTTGGATCTTAAAGAGATCTTTTAATAATTTTGATAGATCTTGATGAAGAGATCTTGACCAATGGCTGTCGGATAGCCTGCTGACCCCCACTTTGATCAAACCGAGCATCATTAAATTTCATCATCGATTGCACCGTAGCATCTCGGCATGATCGTTGAATTATAGTTGATCAAATTGGATGTCCTAAATTAAATTGACTAGGATTTGGGCATTACTGTATAGCCAGCCTTATGAGGATTTCGAGATTTAGGATTTTTATTCTTAAAATAATTATGATTAAATTTTGATAATTAATATATGATTTTGGATATTAGGTTTTGAAAGAGAATTTCAGGATTAGTTGGATTTATCAATCGTTGTTCATGCAAGATGGCTCCATGTTAGATAAAAAGAGTTGCTCAGAGTATTGTTTAGAGAGATATCAAATCGATAGGATGGCCATACTTCTCAGAAAGTTGGTAGCATCCATCAGAGGATGGAGTTACTGATCCAATCAAAAACAACAGATGGAGTAGCAAGAACAACACATGATCCAAATAATGCTAATGTTAGTTGGCTTGGTGGAATCATAATAGTAGTTGTAGCAATAGTTACTGTAATAATGGCAAGTGTAACACAAATACCACCACCATAAGAATGTTGAGAGCAGTAGGAGCAACAAAGAAATATTATAGAATTTAAGATGTTGTCTCCATTAGCTTTCAAGAGGACTACAGAACCTTTAAAAGTTAAGAATTGGCTTATAGAGATGGAGAAAATATTTTTAATATATTAAGAGATGTCATGATGATAAAAAGATCTTGTATACATCATACATATTACAAGGTGAGGGATTCAATTGGTGGTAGAGATTGGAACATAAATATTAATAAGAAGAGGAGCAACTCACCTGAAAGAGATTCCATAGTTCTATGATCAATATTTTTCTTGAAGTGTAAGGACTCAGAAAGAGAAGGAACTTATTTATTTGAAACAAATGAATATGGTAGTTGTGGAATATGAAGCTAAATTTATTGAGTTTGCCAAGTTTGTTTTGGGGTTGGTTGAGGATGAGCATGATTGAGTGCATAATTTGAGATGGAACCAAAGATAAAAGTTAGAAAGTAAATGATGCTATATGAATTAATTATTTTTATTGATATGGTGAATAAAGCATTGATAATTAAAAGAAAAGTCAACGAAGAATGAGCAGAAACAGAAAGAAATCAAAAGAAAAAAATAGGTCAAATGAATCTCAATGATAGAATAGTGAAAATATTGAGAGTTCAAACAATAAATTAATAAATAATAATTTTAGACCGACCGGTAGCATCAAATATTCTAAATGTAACAAAGCTCATGGTGAAAAGAACTATCATTGAAATATTAGTACATTCTTTGGTTATGGTCAGAAGGGCCACGAAATAACTAAATATCCATAAAGAACAAAGAGTCAACTTACCCCAATAACGGAACATAATAAGGATGGAAGCTTGAAAATCTCAAATCTAAAGAAGGGTCTATACTCGTAAACAACAAGATGCATAAATTTTTGGTGCAATGGTGACAAGTCCTGAGAAAGAATCTCAGAATTAATTAGTTGGTTAGTTTCGCTTGCAAGGTATGTAAGTAATTCTTTACTTTTTCTAGATTTATTAGTGAATTATAAAGTATTTTTTGTATTGAATTATTTATGATTTATGAATTTGATACATGATATTTTAAATTACTAAATATGCCCTTTATCAAAATGTTAAATAATTTATTGTCAAATGTATTGAATTTAATAGGCACTGTTCGATTGATTTCGATGTCATATGGTTTATAAACCTTTCAAACTCAAATATAAAATTTATTTTGAGACAAATATTTTAATTTGAGATAGATTTTGACTTATAGCCTGGCTCTATTTTCGATACCTTGTCAGTAGGGGTTGTGTGTTGGTATTTTGATACTCTATTAGTAGGGATTGTGAGCTAATATTTTGATAACTGCCATTGAAATTTATGTGCTGGTACTTTGATATCCTGGTGGAGGTTATGCAGTAATACTTTGATTTAGTTCATGATTGTAAACTTGAGTGTAATATTTTGAAAAAAATTAATTTATGAATAAAAATAAATTTTGAAAAGGTTAAATTCATATGGACCTTATTTTGATTGGTACTGTATATTTTGAATTGATGCACCTTGTATGCTTATTTTCAGTATATTATTATTGCTGAATATATCTAGCTAAAGTATTTATTGCTTACCAAACTATTTAGCTTATTACTCTATATTTTATTATTTTTATAGATTTAAAAGATTAATTTGACTCAAGGATTCATTGTGGAAGAGCAAATTAAAAGTAGAATTTGATATCTTTATTTTAGATTAGGATTGAAGTTGATGCAAAACTATTAAATACTATTTTGTAAGACATTTGATTTATTTATTTAAACTAAGCTTGAATGTTAATTTATTGATTATTTTTTTTATTGTTATTTTATGATATCGTGAGATGCTTTGTATATTTGTGGAGAGAGTTCTTTATGAGTATGTGACAGTTGCCATGACCTCCGGCTCGCAATCTTAGGTTGGGAGTGTCACATATCTAGATGTGGTCACATTTGTTATAGAAAATAAAGACTCAATAAGGCAAGTTAAAGCTCACCTAACTATCATGTTTCGTCCAACATAATCTAAATCTAATTGATTGGGATGAATGTAAAGGTATGTAGTGATTTGGACCATCACATGTCCTTCTTAACCTAGACCATGTTTTATGTGGGTTATGGGCCCATTTATGTGGGCTACAAGGTTTAACTTTGCTTAGCAGATGACGAACCTAGATCCAATTTCAATAGAGATTTTAAGTGCAAGCAAATAGTTTATAAGCTGTTTTAGCTAGAATTTATATAGTTACAAATTTGTTTATACTATAATATATATGTTGCATAATATGTATTTCAATTTTAGGACAAAGGCAGATACATGTTGATCACATTTTGTCGGTACAAAGTGGACATAAGGGTGCCTAGCTTTATTTTTTTGTTTTCAATGATGGCAAAAAGTAGGCTAAATAATAAATATTGATAAAATTAAGTTTGTTTTAGATTGTTTCTTGTTGGTAAATCTAAAATAGAGTTTAAATTCCTTGTTTAAAGAATTATGATATTTTTTCTTACTTGTCATTAAATATTTGGGACTAATATATCCTTATATTCTAGCAGTAGTTGTTGTTATGTAACTTCACATTGAACTCCAAGTCTAGCATTACATTACTTGGCTTCACATCTCTATAGATCACACATTGCTCCCACTCTTAATGTTGAGGCCAACTCACGCAAGCACAATGTCGGACACCTCCTTCCATATCAACAATTAATCTCTTATTATTGTATATATAGATGGTGGTTGGGTGTCATGCCCTAAATTCAGCATCTGGATCAGGCACGTGATGGCCGCATATTCTTTAGGAAAAGTCCCTAAAGAATATACAAAGCTTGCCTTTTATCGATACACAATCACATCAAATCTAACTCGATAGTGGTAGCAAAAGTAAATCTCTACTTTTATTGATTCAAAAAAATATAGCTCACCAATGTGTCATCATAATCATATCAATATTTATAAAAATAAATCAAACTAATATTCTCTAAGATCCTATGCATCCTTACTGCTCGGTCTTCAGTCCTGCAGGATCTCTCGTATCTGAAAAAAATGAAAGAGAGTGAGCTTTACAAGCTTAGTAAGTTACCAATATCCCTGAGAAATCAAACATAATTATTTTTTAAAATATAATAATTTATCAATAATAATGTAATAAGATAATTTTCTTTTAAAATATGCCATACACATCAGTAAAAGTCAAAAATAAAATTCTCTCTCAGTTTTTGTTGACTACACATGATCAACCCTATGACAAGGCTCATGAGAGACTAGTCCCTAATTATAGAACATCCATTCTATTAGCATGTATCAATGATCAGCCCCACTAGTTAGGTCCAAGAGAAAACTAGCTCTAATTCACATGGCTATGATTTGCCCTGTGATAAGATAAAGAGATTGGTCCTAAAAATAAATATATAAATATATCAACGTGTACCAGCAATCAGCCCTGACTGACTAGGCTCAAGAGGACTAACTCTACCAATGATCAGTCCTAACTAGCTAGGCCTAGGAGAAATATGTTTCGACGTATGGCCAACGATCAGTCCCGTTGGCTAGACCCAGATCATAGTCTAACTAGAGAGTTTTTTTTATAATTTTTTTACAACCAATTTTTTCATAAATAAAGATACTTATTTTTATAATAGTATCAACTCAATTTTTATATAATTCAAAAAAATAAAAATAATTTTTATTTAAGATTTCATGCATCGATGAATAAATATATATTTTTCAGAGATCATGCAATTTTAAGCAAAACCATCTCTTACAAAATTGTAACATATAAAAGTTAATTTTTCTCGATCATTTTTTATAAATAAATTCATAATTTTAAACTTTAATAATTTTTAAATATTTTATATATAAAAATCTAGTTTTTAAACATGTAAATACATATAAAAATAAATCCAGAGATAAGAGACAACTTATAGACAATCAAATCCAAAAGTAGCATGTGATTGATCTCTAGATTTGGCCCTCTTCTGATGGTGAAGGATCTAATCAAATAAATTAACAAGACCAAGAAAGAAATAGGATAAAGAAAGAAAAATCTGAGTTCAAGTCATGGTTTGGATCAAATCTAAATTATTAGAAAAAAATTTTATCAGATTAATCATAGAGAGAATTATATGGAGAGAAGACAAATCTAGAGAGAGAAAATTTATAAAAAAAAGATAAAGAGAAATTAGAGAGAGAAAGTTGGACTTTCTAAAGAGAGAAAGTGGAGATTTCAAACTCAGAGAAGGAAGAGAGAGAAATTTTCTCTTCTTTTCTTTTCTTTTTTTTTTCTTCCATCGTGAAATAGGGGACCTACGGTCCTCTTTTTTCTTCATGGAATAGGGGACTCTTTGTTTGTGAACTCAGATATGGTGCTCTCAAGCATTGAAAGTAGATGGAGAGAGACTAAGGAGTGAATAGAATCAAATATTTTAGAATTTTAGCTAATGCTTCAGTTAAGCTGGCTCGGCCCTTGATAGAGTCTACTCGAGTAGAAGGTCAGAAAGCAGCATATTAGGTGTATCGGGCTGGCATGTTGGAAGAGCTGGCTCGATTTCTGATAGAGCCAACTCGAGTTGTAGAACAGATGACGGGCATGTCTGGTGAGCCAGCTCGAACCTTGAGTGGCCGGCCTGAGCAGTGGAGTAGAGAGCGATGATTCAAGCTCTTGCAGGAGACATTACAGTCGAGCCGGCTCAAGTGGCGAATAGAATAGGATGTGATTTTTATTCTAACCTAGGATTGAGATTAATTTTAGGGACTTAGGGCCTTGATTTGTGAGATCCTAAGGGACTAACCTATGGATTGGACTGCGTTTAGTCTAATGTGTGTATGCATGTGAGACATGGGTGTACATGGACTTGGAGAGTGCATCACATTAGGTTAGCTAGGAAAGTTTTTTGGATTGGATCATTTTGATCAGGTATATATACTCTGTGTTAACTTTTTAAATTAGAATGAATTGAATACTAGCCTTTTTCTTCTTAAAAATTCTCTTTCTTCCTTTCTCTGGTTCTCTTTTTCTTCTAATCTCCATGCCTTAGGGTTTGCTAGAGTTTGATAGAATGCTGACATATCTTTTCTTGGATTTTTGTTGCTATTTTTGCAATCATCAAGTAGCAAGGATTGTTCCCAATAGATTGATATCAGAGCAGCCATCGAAAATAATAATTGGTATCAGAGCCCTAGTGTTAGATATGGTGGAGGAAAGGTCAAAGCTTCACCTAGAGTTATGGTAAGGTGCTGAATAGATTTTTCTTGAATATAGTTTTGTTTATTCAGATTTGGTTATTGAAAATCTGATTAAGATGGTATCGAGTACCATTAAGATAGATTTTAAAAAGTTTGATGGCGAGGATGATTTCATCCTTTGGCAGCAAAGGATAAAGGATCTACTAGTGTAGAATAGAATCTATAAGATCTTGACTCGAGAAAGATCAAAAAATATTTCTATTGAAGATTGGGAGAAGCTTGAAGAGATAGCTTTTAGTATGATTCAGATATGCCTTGTTAATAAAGTTTTATCAGAGATTAATATGGAAACCACACCAAAGGAGCTTTGGTAAAAACTGAAGAACACGTACATGGGCAAGAACATGACAAACAAGCTATGGTTGAAAAGTAGTTGTACAATTTATGGATGTCCGAAGGTGAAGATCTAATTTTCTACATCCAGAAGTTCAATCAAGTTTACTCGGATGTCATGAGCCTTGATGTGAAGATTAATGAGGAGGATAGAGCTCTTCTATTATTGTATTCACTGTCAGCTGCATATGATGGTCTCATTACTACTTTGGTATATAGGAAAGAGATCTTAAACTTCATGAAAGTGGTTGGAGTTCTCATATCTAACGAGCAGTAAGAGAGGCTAGTGAAAGAAAACCCTAGCTCAGAGGTGCTTTCTATGAATGAGAGGCAAGGAAGGCCAAAGGATAGAACTTGAGACAAATCAAAGGATAGATGGAAGTCTCAAGAAAATCAAAAGACTTGAAAATGCTACAAGTATCATCATATTAGGAGGAATTGCCCATTTTTTTAAGAATGAAAAAGGGAAGGGCACTTCTAAGGATGGATTAACTAGCAAGAGTGGTGGTCTATCATCTGAGGATAGTGAAGATAACATACTGATTGTATCAGATAAAATTACAGAGTTTGATAGCCACTAGACATTGGATTTAGCATGTTTCCATCATTATATTACATATCGGGAGTGGTTCTCATCTTGTGAGAGATCCGATGAAGGAAGTATTAGTCTTGGAGATAATCATCCATATAGAGTTGCTCATGTTAGTACAGTTAGAGTGAGGATGTATGATGGAGTCATATAAACACTCAATAATGTGAAGTATATGCTAGAATTGAAGAAAAATCTGATATCCCTGGGTTACTTGAAAAGATAGGGGTATACTTTTAGTTGTTAGCTGGGTAGTGGGTGTTTGAGGATTTTCAAGGGTATATTGATTGTGATGAAAGAAAAAAGACTGAGCAACAACTTATACATGATAGAGGGCTTAGTAGTTACTGGTAGTGCAAAGGTGTTTGTAGCAGCATAGGAGGAGCAACTAACCTACTAGCTATGGCACTATCATACAGGTCACTTGAGTGATAAAGAGCTCACAAAGTTGAATAGGAGAGGTATATATGATTCCATCACTAAGAAAGAAAGGAGATGACCTATGTGAGCCTTGTATCTATGACAAATAGCATAGAATTACATTTGTCAGTAGTACCAAGTAGAGTGAAGTTGTTTTGGAGCTAGTTTACTTAGATGTATGGGGACCAGCACCTATTGCATCTCGAGGTGGAGCGAGATACTTTATCATCTTTATTGACAATTTTTTTAGGAAGGTATAGGTTTATTAGATTAGAAAAAAATTAGATATTTTTGTCTGATTTAAAATCTAGAGAGCTGCAAATGGAAAAGGAGAGGGTAGCCAGTGAAGTATTTGAGGTCCGATAATGGAGGGGAATACACCAGTGGAGTTCAGAAGATATTGTGAGAAAAATGGCATCAAACATCATTATATAGTGAAGATGGCCCCTCAACAGAACTGTGTCATGAAAAGGATGAATTAGACACTGACGGAGAAGGCTAGAAGCTTGAGGTTGCAAGCATCACTATCCAAATCTTTTTGGGATGATGCTCTTACTTATAGTTGTTTTCTTATTAAGAGGTCTCCCCATAGGAAATTAAATGGAGATCTTCTAGAAGCTATCTGGAGTGGAATTAAAGAAGATGGAGCTTAGCCACCTAAAGGTGTTCGGCTATCCTGCATATGCTTTGATAGAAGAAGCCGACGAAAGTAAGTTAGACCCAATGTCATAGAAGATGATATTTATCGGATTTTCACGAGATGTGAAAGATTTTTTGCTGTGAGATTTACATTCTCAAAGATGTGCCATCAATTGGAATGCAATTTTTGATGAGAAAAGCATCGTGATGAAGCAAAAAAGTGCAGATGAAGTTGTGAGGACAATATAGGACAGCATTGGATAGCTTTCGGATACAAGTGATTTGTCCTTAACATCAACCTAGAATCGTGTTCAATTTGAGATGGAGTTGGATGGGTATGGTGATATACCTATGGAGGACCAGCATAGAGAGTGATCTATCCTGGAGGAAGTGTAGAGGTAGCCACAAGCAGCAGACTTATAGGATACCATAAGAAAAGTGATACTGCATAAGTCAAAGCACACTGTTTATAAATCAATGCGATATGACATTAATGAGACTATCTTCTATGCTCTCATCATACTATAAGAAATCAGGCTATTAGCGATGGTGAAATACTATTGCTAATAGTTAGTCCACGATTGCTAATACCGACGCCGTCGCTAATATTGTTATAAAAGTCAATTTGAAAAACTCTTATTGCTAATTATGACCATTAGCGATGGTAGAAGACGTCGTTGCTAATAATAGAATTAGCGATGGCTTTAGAGACGAAACAAATCCATCTCTAATTAATTTTTTTAAAAAATTTTAAAAAATATTAGCAATGGTAATTCATTGCTAATATCATCGCTAACAGTTATTAGCAATAAATTATTCCATCTCTAATACCATTTCAAATTTTATTTAATTTTTAAATTAAATAAAAAAATTAATTTAAAAAATATTAGCTATGATAGTTAGCATCGCTAATACCGATGGTAATACTTAATTTATTTTTTTAAAAAAATTAATAATAATATTTTTTAAAAATCTATTTTAATTAATTATAATGAATTATGATTCCTAATATCTATTATAATTAAAATCCAAAGATAATATGATAATCAAAAATTAAAATTAATTATATTATATTAAAAATAAAAATTATATAATTTTTTTATAAGTAATATAAAAAAATACAATACATCAAAAAAAAAAAATCATATCCGATCCTCATCATTGTTAGCCTCCTTCTCCTCCGACTCCTATTCAGTAGCTGGTGGATGAGAGCTGGATGTCCCAATATCCTATAATAAAAAAATAAAATAATATTAATAAGTTCGATATAGAGGCATATCTTTTGATACACTTTTTTGATTCTCGAATAAATTATTTTTATATATTTCATTCGATGATACAGAGTTATAGATACCTTTAGCCCATCGATTGAACTGTTAGATTAAATTTTTAGCTCCTAGATCCCCTTTTCACACTTAAACTTAAATATACAAAGCTTCTAAAAATAAAAACTTAAAATAATTTAAAGAATTTAAAAATATATATACTTGATGTGATGGCTGGAACGACTAGTCCAATTGGTCGCGTAGTTGTGGGTTTCGAAGAAGCTCTATGATCGTATCGCAGATGGCATCTAGAAAACTCTGAGGATGCTGGCTTAGAAGCCTTTGCACAACCTCCTCCACGTGCGCATTATTCCAGGTTTGGGATGTCGAGGCCTATGAGGACATTAAAGAATATCGAGATGGTGGAGGATCAAAGCTATGGCTAAATCCTATAATCTAGCTCCTACTCATCCTCCCGGTGGTGCTGAGTCATCCCTCAAGATCAAAGGAAGGCTGAGAAGATGGGTCATCACCATAGCTTTCAGCAATATACTCTGCATAATGCATCTGCATGGTTAAGAAATATATTAGTTGTAACATAAAAATTAGATTTTGTAACAACTTAATTAGTAAATAGAGTTTGAATTTCTTACTATGATTCATTATGGCATAGAATCTAAATAGTCACCAGTCCTTTTAGACTGATGTATGGCTTGCCACAACTGCAGCTGGTCTAATGGATGACCCAGTTGTCATGCCTGCGATAAGTAAATAATAAAATTAAATTAATTAAAACATACATATAAGAGTTTTTATAATTCTAGTGAAGAGCTTTGATATTAATTTCTTACCAGTCTATCGACCATGACATGTGTGCCAATCGAGCCACCTGTATGTCTGATCAAATCCTACTAGATAGTCCAATTTTGTCGAGCCCTTTGCTGCCTACCGAAGTACTTCTCACTATTTCATTGGTCGTAGAGGGCCTGCCATATGCCACCCACATCCAGTGATCTATGAAGAATCTTCAGTCCGATGGTGACTAAGAACTGGAGTGCTGGATGGCAGATTGCCTGAGGCTATAGAGGCCATCTCGGAGCCTTTATGTGGCACCTCCTTGAAGATCTGATGGCCAACCTCCTCATCCCAGAGAGTCTCAAATTGGTAGTAGTCCTACAAGATAGAAACAATCATGTATTTATATGTAATTAAAATACCAATGTATCAAAAATTTATAAATTAACTAATCTTGACTTACCAAAAACATCCCTTAGGCTGTATCACGTGCTCTAGATGACTAGCTGAAAAACTCATTTATCGATCCCAGCATTAAGCATCGAATGATGCCGGTAACCATACGAGATACTTCAGACTCTCTAAATATGCTACAAAATTAATTTTAAATAATAAATATTAACTCTAAAATTATTAAATTAAAAATATATTAATTAAAGTTATAGTACTTATGAGCGACTCTGAATGTGAATGAGCTGTCTATCCTCCGATCAAGTCAGAGATGCTGCGAGCCTGGCGGATCCTCAATCACGACTCTGTATCTGTGAGCCGGTCGCTACTACATATGACTGTAGGGTCACTGGTGACTCCCTATCATCCAATATGAGATGTGTGGAACCATGCGAGCTGGCCACATGATCGCTCTCTCCTCGAAAGCTCTATCTTTGGTTGAAATGGCTCGACCTTTAGAAGACATGTGTATAATATCTGAAAATAAAAATAAAAATCAAAGTAGGTAGATGACCAAAAAATTGGTTCAAATAAATTATCTATCAAAATATAACAAGATGATCAAAATTTAACTCACGTATAACAAAGATTATTAGTGAGCATCTATAATGTATCAGCAGTCCAATATTTCTTGTTCAATAATACATGATAATATGTTGGTTTGCTGATCCCCTAATTTAAGTATTGTCTGATTCTCATCTAGCAGTACATGATAATCTCAATACATGAAAATGTGAAGAAGGCTTAGATTTGCCATTGAAAAATAAGGCATTGCGCGTTCCTCTACATCTTTAACCATTAGGTGGCTGCAAGCTATTGTCTGCAATATAACAGACTATCCAAGCTTGTACATTGCAAGTTCTTCTGCACCAAAGCAGGGTACATCTCGGGCCAATGTTTATAATGCAGCCCAAATCTTCCCTTGGTTTGAGTGCTCTACATGCCAATATCGGAGTGTGCAGGTCACATCTTGGGCTGCTGTTTGCAATGCTGCTCAAAGCTTCCCTAAGTTCGAGCGTGCTATATGCCAAGATCGAAGTGCATAGGGCACGTCTCAACCTCCTATTTAATTTTTAATATCTAATTATACTTAATTAATATAATTTAAATAAAAAATAAATTTTAATGATGATATTAGCTATCATTAATATCGATGCTAATACTCATAATAGAAGAATGCTACCTTACAGGACTGAGGCATGCATGGGCTGGCATGCAGGAATTGAGACGTGAGGAGGCACAGATGAGTAAGGACTGAGGCTCGGGGATGCAGTTACAAATAAAAGCTTGGGAAGGTCGGAAGCTTGCACTCGAGAGCTCAAGGAGGTGGGAGGTGGTCAGGGGTTCAGAAAGGCAGGTTGGGTGCAGCCGGAGGAAGATGGCTAGGGGTGAGAGGGGGTGGCAGGTGAACGAAAGGGCCAGGATTTTGGGGAAGGAGGCAGGAGGCCGCTTGGGGAGAGAGGGGGTGGTGCGTGAATCAAAAGGTCGGGAGTTTAAGGAGGCAGGAGGCGGTTGGGGGTTCAAAAAAGTGGGCTGGGTGCAGTTAGGGGGGACAGTCGGGGAAAGCCACTGACCAAGGGAGAGAGGGGGTGGCGAGAAGAGCCGAAGGGTCGAAGATTCGGGAAAGCAAGAGATGATTGGGGGCTCGGAGAGGTGGGCCAGGTGCATCCAAGGGGATTGAGATGATCGGGGGCTTGGGAAGGTGGAAGGCAATCGGGGGCTCGAAAAGATGGGTCAGGTGTAGCCAGGGGGAGGCCGCCGACTAGGAGAGAGAGGGGGGTGGTAGGAGAACTGAAGGGTCGGAGGTTCGAGGAGGTAGGAGGCGGCTAGGGGCTCGGAGAGGTGAGCTGAGTGCAGTCGGAGGGATCGAGACTGTCGAGAGCTCGAAGAGGCGAGAGGCGGTCGGGAGCTCAGAAAGATGGGTCAACTACAGCTGGAGGGAAGCCATCGGTCAGGAGAGAGTGGGTGATAGGAGAATCGAAGGGCCAGAGGTTCAAGAAGGCAGGAGGTGGCTGGAGGCTTGGGGAGGCAAGCCAGAAACAGTCGAAAGGATCGAGATGGTCGGAGGCTCGGGAAGGTAGGAGACGATCGGGGGCTTGGGAAGGCGAGTCAGGTGCAGTCGAGGGAGGCCATCGACCAGGAGAGAGGGGGTGGTGGGGAAAAATGCTAGAAGGTGGGTGGAGGGGTGGTGGCAGTGGGGGATAAAAATACTAGAGGTCAGGAGAAGTGGTGGTGAAAAAATGAGGAACTGGTGGATGATTAGGTGGGAGAAAATGAGGGGACGGTGGGTGGTGGCATAGGAAAAAATCAGGACGCACAACGGGGAGGAGAAAATAAGGTAGGAAGATTATTAGCGATGGCATATTCCATCGCTAATAAATATTTTTCGTTGCTAATATGTAAAAAATTATTAGCAACGAAAGTTGCCATCGATAAAATTATTTTTATCGCTAATAATTATATATTTAAAATAATATTTTTAAATTATTAGTGATGGTATTCTTGTTGTGGCTAAAGTCGTCGCTAATATAATTTTTTTACATTAATTTTTTTATCCTCCTAAGTCATTTTTTGGATGGTTAAAAATTAATATTTAATTTTATTAAAATTTTAAATTTAATTAATTTATAAATTAAGTTCTAATTGATTTAAATTAGATTTAATTTAATTAAACTTGACTTAATTTGAGACTAATTAGATTTTAATATTTTAAATAAAATTTGAATTCAAAGTCTAATTGAATTAGGTTTGACATGATTTTGACTTAGATTCGAATTGAACCTAAATTAAAAAAATATTTTTTATAATTAATTTAAATTATATTAAATTTAATTAGACTTGACTTAATTTGAATGTAATTAGATTTTATAATCTAATTAGAACTTGGATTCAAAGTTGAACTGAATTAGGTTAGATAGGATTTCAAATTAGATTTGAATCAAGTTTTAATTACATTTGGATCGAACCTAAATTAAAAATTATTTTCTCATAATTAATTATAATCAGATTCAATTTAATTAGGCTTAACTTAACATCAAAGTAATTAGATTTTATTATCCATATAGGACCTAAATTTTAAAGTCTAATTGAATTAGGATTGATAGGTAATCTAATTGGATTCGAATTAGATTCAAATTGAACCTAAATTAAAAATTATTTTTTTAATTAATTTAAATTAAATTTAATTTAATTAATTTTGACTTAATTTGAGATCAATTGAATTTTATAATCTATGTAGGATTTGGATTCAAAGCCTAATTGAATTATATTTGATAGAATTTTGAATTGGATTCAAATCGAGTTTGAATTAAATTCAAATCAAATTCAAATTTAAAATTATTTTTTTTAATTATTTAAATTAGCTTAAATTTAATTAGACTTGACTTAAATTGAAAGTAATTAGATTTTACTATCCAATTAGGACTTGAATTAAAAATCTAATTAAATTTAAATTGATAGAATTTTGAATTAGATTCGAATTGAATCTAAATTAAATATTAATTTTTTTAATTAATTTAAATTAAATTTAGTTTAATAAATCTTGATTTAATTTAAGGTTAATTAAATTTTATAATCTATATAGGACTTAGATTCAAAGCTTACTTAAATTTATTTTGATGGAATTTTGAATTGAATTCAAATTAGTTTTGAACTAGGGTTGGATCAATTGTGGATTATTAGTGATGGTAGAATGCCATCGCTAATTTCATTGTAAATAACTTTTAAACTATTAGTGATGGTAGATTTTTGTTGCTAATATCTTAAAATACTATCGCTAATTTTTATTTTATTTTTAACTATTATAAAAAAATTAAGAAATTTTAAATAATTTTAGCAATGGTGCTTGGTGTCGCTAATAATGATAATACCATCGCTTATAGTTTGATATTAGCGATAATGATGTTTGTGTCACTAATAATTCAAATTTACCATTGCTAATATATTTTTTATTTAAATATTATAAAATATTTTTTTATATTTTTAGAGATGGTTTTTATCATCGCTAATAATATATTTATTGTCACTAATATTATTAATGATGATATTTTTTATTAGTGTTGCTGTGGCAAAAAACTTTATTAGCAATGGATTTTGTTGCTGTCGCTAAAATTCAATTTTCTTATAGTGTCATTATCAATGAAGATCCAGAGAGCTTTGAGGAGGCCATGGAGAGTCCAAATTAGAAGTCATTGATGTAGGCCATGATGAAGATGGTAGAATCTCTTAGAAAGAATCGGACATGGCAGTTGATGGATCTACCAGATGATGCTTGATCCATTTGCTTCAAATGGATTTTCACTAGAAAAGAAGGACTTTCAGAGCAAGGTGGAGTGAGGTACAAGACTAGATTGATAGCTAAAGGATACTCATAGAGAGAAGGCATTGACTATTTAGAATTTTTCTCTGTGGTTGTCAGGCATACATCCAATAGGATGCTGCTGAGCATAGTTGCTATTCAAGATTTGGAGCTGGAGCAAATAGACGTCAACATAGCATTTCCATGGAAATTTGGAGGACATATACATGGAGCAAACATAGTACTTCAAGAAGCCTGGATCAGAGAAAGAGATCTATTTGTTGAAGAAATTACTGTACAGGTTGAAGCAGTCTCCAAGATAGTGGTATATATGGTTTGACACCTATATGAGAAATATTGGCCTTTTTAGGTATAATCATGACTGTGTGTATATGTGAGATCTCTAGAGGATGGGTCCTAGATATACTTACTCTTGTATATAGATGACATGCTGATAGCATGCAAGAATAAGAAAGTTGTGCAGGAGTTGAAAGAAGCTTTGTCTCAAGAGTTTGAGATGAAGGACTTGAGGCCTACAAAGAAGATTCTAGGTATGAAAATTATCAGAGACAGAACCAAGGAGCTACTGTATCTATCTCAAGAAGGATACATAAAGAAGATCTTAGAGAGATTTAGAATAAAGGAGGCCAAACCGGTAGAGCTGTCACTTGTCGGGCATGCCAGACTTTTTAAGATCATGTCATCATAGAATGAGATAGAGGTTCAGAAGATAGAAAAGATTTCATATGCTTCTAGTGTAGAGATCATTATGTACTCTATGGTATGTTGTAGGTCGGACTTAGCCCATACAGTGAGTCAGGTGAGTAGGTTTATGGCTCAGCCTGACAGAGAGTAATAGAAAGCACTGAAGGATATCTTTAGATACTTAGTAGGTTTTGCTGGGATTGGTATCTACTATGGTCAGTGAGAAGGTACTAGAAAATATCCTAACAAGTCCAATATAGCTCAAGGGTTGATAGAAGGATCTGTGGATGCAAATTTTGGTAGAGATGTGAATACTTGATGTTCGATGATAGATTTTATATTCAACCTGTATGGAGGTCCAATCTCATGGAGATCTTGTTTGTAGCCAATTATGATCTTGTCCACTATCAAAGTAGAGTACATTGGCATTACTAAGGCAGCGAAGGAGGCCTTATAGCTGAAGGGCTTAGCGTTGGAGATGGGATTCCCATACGATGCAGTCAAGATGTATTGTGATAGCCAGAGTGCTTTATTGCTTGCACATAACTCTATGTATCTTGCGAGGATTAAGTACATTGACATCAGGTACCATTGGATCTGAGAGTTAGTGGAGGATAGTGAAGTGGAGCTGGTGAAGGTTCATACCAATAAAAATTCAATTGATGTGCTCACAAAGGTACTTCCATGGAATAGCTTTCACAACTATATGGTACTGATGGGGTTTATGGATAGGCTAAGTTTATAAGAACTTGGGAGGATCAAGATGGAGATTGTGAGCTCAGATATGGTGTTCTCAAGTCTTGAAACCAGGTGAAGAGAGATCAAGAAGCAAATGAAATTAAACATCTCAGAATTTTAGCTAATACTTCAATCGAGTCGACTTAGATCCTGATAGAGATGATTCGGCCAGAAGATTAGAAAGTAGTGTATAAGGCATATCGGATCGGCATGCTGGAAGAGCTGGCTCAATTTCTGAGAGAGCCAGCTCGAGCTGCAAAATAGAGGATGGGCACATCTAGTGAGCCGACTCGAGCAGCGGAGCAGACAGTGGTGATTCAGGCTCTCACAGAGGACATTATAGTCGAGCTGGCCCGACTTTTGATCGAGCCGACTCGAGTGGTAAATAAAATAGGTAGTGATTTCTATTCTGACCTGGGATTGAGATTAATTCTAGGGACTTAGGACCTTGGTTTGTGAGGTTCTAAGGGGCTAACCTATGGATTGGATTAGATTTAATCCAATGGATGTGTGCATGTGAGACATGGATGTACACGAGCTCGGGGAGTGCATCACATTATGTTAGCTAGAGAAGAGTTTTGGGTTGGATCACTTTGACTAGGTATATATACTTTGTAGTGAGTTTGTAAATTAGAACGAATTGAATACAAGCCCTTTTCTTCTTGAAAATTCTCTCTCTTCCTCTCTTTGATTCTCCCTCTTTTCTTTTCTCCACATCATAGGGTTTGCTAGGGTTTGATAGAATGCTGCCATCTCTTTCCTCGAATCCTTATTGCTATTTTCGCAATCATCAAGTAGCAAAGATTGTTTTCAATAGATTGGGATCAGAGCAGCCATCGAGAATAACATTGTCTCCTTGTTTCCAAGACAAGGAAAGTCCTCCTCCCTGCCGACGATGCTCATGGCTAGAGGAGAAGGCCACGACGGCAGCTAGCAGTGATTGATGACAACAACCGATGGTGAAAAAATTAAAGAAAGCCCATGAAAAAATAGAAGATGCTTGATTCAAAGAAAAATCCGACAACTTGCTGGTTATAATCAAATATTTGACGATGCCTAAGGAACTAGAAGAAGATGGAAGAAGAGGTGAGGATCTTTTTACCTTGACTTCGACAACAAAGTAGCAGTGAAGCAACGGTGGTTCTTGAAAATACTTGGTGGAAATACTCGAAAGTCCCATGGATTTTGCCAGCGATGGACTAAGGATTGGATGGCGATGTGCAAAGGAAGGATTTCAAGGCCTTTTATAGGTCGTTTCCTAGGGCTTTCGCCAAAATCCGACAAGCCCTAGGAGTCCTTCTTTTGATGGAAAGTGGAGGAAGAACAGTCTCCATCGGGAGTCCACCTCCTTGCCTCACGTGCTAGTCACATGAGATTCTAAATATTATTTTTTTAAAAAAAATGGGTTATTACATTAGGTCTCTTATTGGGTATGCACTTACAAATGAGCAGCAAGTCTTTGTTCTCATTCTCATGACAATATCTAATGAGATGTAGTAGATTGCAATGCCTTAGATGGTTTATGCTTGTGACTTTTGGTTCCTTTCGTGATGGCCACTTCTTTCTTGATATCTTGCAATACTCCTATCTATACCTCCCCACGTATTTTTCTTCTTAATGTGCCTTCCCTCTAAAATTTTGCATTATATCTACTAGTATATTATAAATTTTTTTTTAGGCCCGCTCCCTTTATTTAACAAACTATTTATGGATGAATCGGAAGCCATCTTCTCTATGGATGATGAATCAAGAGTTCTCTCCTCTTCTTTCATCTCTCCACTGGCCCTGATCCTATGCCACAACACCGAACATACCAAACCCAATCCAGACAATAACACCAGACTGGTAATAGTTGACCTCACAACTAATCCCCTCCTAGTCTTCTTTATGGCTTGATTACCTAGACTGGTACTTAAAATGGGACCAAAACCATGAGAATTGAAATATGAAAGAATTTTATGCAGTGGAAGTTGAGAAGCTAATGGAAACCCACTTTGGCAAGACTTCTCTTGAGTCAACAACATTAGAGAGGCTCCTATTTCCCCAAAGTTTTGGTTCACATTGAAGGAAAAACCATCTCATGGCAACATTCATTCATGCAGAAATTTAAAATTTTTCATGCAGCAGAAGAAATATTTTAGATCTAAATCTTTTAAATCCAATTAGATCTAATCTAATTTACAATATATGGAGATCAAATCTCATACCTAGGAATCATTACATATACAAGATCTAGATCTAATCTATTAAAGATCTAAAAAATGTGGATGTCTTCTAAGGTTTTTTGAAGCCACACAAGTATCCGACCTCTACAGGTATTCACATGGGACTGATCTTAATCAGGAGAATCCGAAGTTTACTAGGGTGCTAGCTCCCTTGCAGATATTTCTTCTTTCAAATGAACCCATCTTCTTCTTCTTTTCTTCTCAAGAAATCATGAAGAAGCACCTATTGGAGAGGAATGAAGAAGAGAGGAAGAAGGTTCTTCCTCTTGGATGGCAACAAGGAGGAGAGAAAAAGGGTGGGTGGCAACAATGAGAGCGGGGTTTGATTTGATCAAAATGCCTACCACGTCCCCTCATCACAATATTATTTATAGATCCAAATCTTTATCCATCTATCCTTGAATTTAGATATTAAAGGTTTGAATCAAATTCAAACTTCAAAATCAGATAAGGATAAAAAGATAAGAGAAAGAGAGGAGAGGGACTCTTTGATCGTGCGTCCCATCACTAGCATGCTTGGGATGCGTGTCCAACCCTTGGGTTGCACGTCTAATCCCTTGGGTCATGCATCCCAATCCTGTCTTAAGCATATGGGATGAAAGAGAATTGCAGTCCAATTGGGATATCAATTTATAGCCCAATTTAATTTGGTTTGAGTCCAATCCAATTCTAAATTCAACCATGTTTAGTCAAATCCAAATCTGACTTGGATTAAGCGCAAAGAGAATCAAATTAAATCCAATTTAATTTGTATTAAGTCCAATCATTAATTAAATGATCAAATCAAATAATTAATGATTAATTCAGCAATAATTGCTAATTGTTCTTCCTAAAACTCATTAGCCTTTAATAAGTCATCTCTTGTAACTTTTACAATTAACTCCAACCATCAATCAAATTGATAATTAGGTTCATCTGTGAATTGAATTCACAATTCGATTATGCGATCAAGTCAAAATCTCTTTTATGTATGATCTCATAGGTTCTATTCTATCTGATAGTGAGACATATTATGATTTTTATTATAAATATTATTTAAATTTTTTTTAATGAATTAAAATAATTTCAACTCATCGAATAAGAATTATTGACCATTATTTAATTCTCGTAGGTTCTATAATCTATTAGTAATGTCTAGTAGCATATAGTGGCAATCCAGTAGACTAGAATAGTTTGAATCTCTAGGTATAGTTAACGTATGATTCAATTTTTCTATCACGAGTTCCGATAAGATGAAGGTTATGAAAAACTCGTTAAATCTTATTGTTTGTTATATGTAAGATTTAATTAAATTGAGTTCAAATCCTGATTTCTCATAGATATTCTTTTTCATTAATCACATCATCGTGGCCATGGTCTTAAGAACTCAGCTTCATAAATCAGATAAGACTACTTCTTAACTACTAAAGTAGATAGATTCCATCTAGGTACACACTCTACTCCTATAAAAAAATTACTACAGCCAACATATACTGTAAGGATCTAAATGATTAGAAAATCAAAAGGATGTGCAGTTAAACTACAATAACCTCACTATTAATAGCCGAGGTATCGCAGGTCAAAGAACTACTCATACAACTATAGTATCGAAAAAATTACCGACAAGTGAGTAGATATTTAAGTAACTTATTGTATTGGTCATGCTCAATATCATTGTTCTCTAACAACCATCTGTACTCTTGCTTAGTGTCCCGATATTGTAAACTTAAGACTCATCTATTTAGAAGAAAGCAATCCATGCATCAACCTTACTGGATTATTCACTGTCTTCGTGATGATCCATCAGTCAGGAGCAATTTAGAAATTAACTGTCAATGACACATACCTTAAATTCTCAACTCTTGAGAATATTTATCATCATCTTATTAATTTCTTGGATGATTTAAGGACACATGACACAAGAATAGAATAAAAAATTATTCAATTTTATTAATAAATAAGTTAAGTATAAATTTATGTCTTAGAATAAATATAATATATCTATCAGATTGGTTTCTAGAATATACATCTAATACATATGAAAGAAGGACTGAAATTTCTAGCACTAGCATTATAACTAATCCATGCATTCGCTGAGTCCTTTATGGCTAGCATTCAAGTCTATGCTCGTAGTTTAGTATGATTATGTTTAGTTGATGCCCACATGATCAAAACTTGAGTCGTTGTATGTAAGATCTATGTAGCTATCAAACTCAACAGCCATGACTTAATTCTTCATTATTCAAAGTACCTGTACTGTTAAATAGTCCACCAATCCTATGATATGAATTATGAGAGATATTGGAAGAATAAGTTGAGAGGAAGAAGCCTAGCCCATCGCCACTTATTCTGCTACCGTTGCTGTTGATGATGGACACAAACTACATGGTGAAGCCAACGAACATACTTGAAGTTGAGTTCTAGATAGGTAATGGTTCAAAGCATACATCCTACCCTGCCTATGCATTAAGTGGGGAAGTAGAGCTGATCAAACATTGGACTAGTCTGAATTTTAGGCTTACATTGTTGTGTAGATTGGGCCCAATCTGGAAGAGCCAATTTAGGGCCATACACCATTATTTCATAACAATATATAATTAGTTAATGCATATATATGTATGTATGTATGTATCTATCTATCTATCTAAATTTGGACGGTCATTCATTTATTCTTGAACTTTAAAGTTTTAAAATTTAGTGCGTAATATACCTATATAATGAGATCTTTGGCCAAAGATTTAACCAATCGATAATCAATAACATTTTATATGTTAGAAATGTATGTATAGTGTATTTTGAGGGAATAGAAACATCCATTACATAACCAATTTTATCATAAATAGTATGATATGATGTCCATGACAGATATAACCAATTTTATCATAAATAGCATGATATCAAGTCCATCACAGAATGCCAATATCTGCAACTAAGTTAGAGAATTCTTTAACATGATTGATTAATATTTAACATTATAAATATTAAAGCACTTATTGCATGAAGCACTGCCAACAACATTAAAGATGACTCAAGATAATGCTACAACATCTTGAATAGTAAATTATTTGAAATAGGCACTACAAAATTAGAAAAATTGATTGTTAAAAATAGTGGCTGTTTTACCAATGGATGACCATAAACATCATTAGGATGGGCACATGATAGAAGTGAGAAGCAATTTCCTCACCATGTTACATGACAAACATATAAGACTAATTTGCAAGTCCAATGGATAACATAGCAAACCTCCTGAAAAAATAAAGGTCAATGTTTAAAAGCTATTTCAATTTCTTACTAAAAATAATTCCTACACATGTCTGAGTTGATACTTAGGAGTTAGCTAAAAGTCTGCCAGATGATGCTGATGCAAGGACTGGAGGTAAATACATTGCTATAAGCATCCTGGGTGGCAGATCAGGTGGTGGAGCATCAAAATTGAGAACACTAATTGTTTGTCTTATTGACGGTCTCAAATTATAATCTAGATGGGCACACCACAAACCTACAATCATGAAACGCTCTATTTGTTCCTCATCGAATTCCATATTTAACCCGTCATCCACTGCTATTAAATGCATATTTTTTCCATAAAGCTTCCAAATCCACTCTACCAAGTTCACTCTGTCTTGCTGCTCTCTTATATTAATTGGTTTTCTACCATATGTAATTTTCAATACAACTACTCCAAAGCTGTATACATCTGATTCTTTGCTAGCTTTTCGTGTAGAATAGTATGATGCATTTCAATTAGCAAAAATTAATTTGTATTTATCACTATTAATTTCAAGTTAATTATAACTATGTAAACCTAACTAATCAAGTCAGCTATGACCTAGACTTGATATTGTCATGTTTGTGTTCATATCGAGTCTGGCTGGCTAGGATTTATTTTTTGATACAACGGTTGATGAAGTAAGCATCTAGGGTGGATATTCAATTTAAGCGATCGATGGCCTTTTGTATAGGCCGGACCAATTGACTATTTGGTTAGACAACCTTGACTAATTAAGAAATTTCTTAACTTATATTTTTTGAGCATATATTTGTGGGTAGAAATTTATCTATATATTTGTTATATATATAGATGGTGGTTAGGTCTCCTATTGGGTATGTACTTATAAATGAGCAGTAAGTCTTTGTTCTCATTCTCATGACAATACCCAATGTGATGCAGTAGATTGTAATGTCTTATGCTTGCGACTTTACTGGTTCCTTTTCGTGATGGCCACTTCTTGCTTGATAATTTGCAATACTCCTTTCTTTACCTTCCCACGTACTTTTCTTCTCAATGTGCCTTCTCTTTAAAATTTTGCATTACATTTGCTAGTATACTATAAAAAAAATTTTAGGCCCACTCCCTTTATTCAACAAACTATTTATGAATGAATCAAAAGCCACCCCTCTATGGATGATGAATCAAGAGTTCTTTTCTCTTCTTTCATCTCTCCATTGGCTCAGATTCTATGCCACAACATAGAACATACCAAACCCAATCCACACAACAACACTAGAGTGCCAATAGCTGACCCAACAACCAATCCCCTCCTAGTCTTCTTTGTGGTTTTATTATCTAGACTGGTACTTAAAATGGGACCAAAACCATGAGAATTGAAATATGAAAGAATTTTGTGCAGTGAAAGCTGAGAAGCCAATGGCAACCCACTCTGGCAAGACTTCTCTCGAGTCGACAACATTAGAGAGACTCCTATTTCCCCAAAGTTCTGGTTTAAAGGAGGACACTGAAATTTCTAGCACTAGCATTATGACTTGGCTAAGTCATTCTTTATGGCTAGCATTCAAGTCTATGCTCATAGTTTAGTATGATTATGTTTACGTTGATGCCCATATGATCAAAACTTGATTCATTACATGTAAGATCTATATATGTAGCTATCAAAGTCGATAGCCATTACTTAATTCTTTGTTATTCAAGTACCTGTACCATTAAATAGTCCACCAGTCCTACCATATGAATTATGAGAGATATTGGAAGAATAAGTTGAGAGGAAGAAGGCTAGCCCATTGCCACTTAGAATAAGTTGAGAGGAAGAAGGCTAGCCCATTGCCACTTATTCTGCTACCGTTTCTATTGATGATGGCCACAAACTATATGGTGAAGTTAGCGAGCATACCTGAAGTTGAGTCCTAGATAGGTAATGGTTCAATGCATACAAACTATCCTGCCTATGCATTAACTATGGAAGTAGAGCCGATCAAACACCAGATCTGTTTGAATTTTAGGCTTACATTGTTGTGCAGATTGGGCCCAATCTGGAGGAGCCTATTTAGGCCCGTACACCATTATTTTATTATAATATATAATTAGTTAATGTGTATAAATATATGTATGTATATATGTATGTATGTATCTATCTATCTATCTAAATTGGGCAGTCTTTAATTTATTCTTGAACTTTAAAGTTTTAAAATTTAGTGTGTAATACACCTATAGAAACTACATCTTTGGCCAAAGATTTAACCCAATCAATAATCAATAACATTATATATGTTAGAAATGTATGTATAGTGTATTTTGAGGGAATAGAAACATCCATTGCATAACCAATTTTATCATAAATAGCATGATATGAAGTCCATGACAGAATGTCAATATCTGCAACTAATTTAGAGAATTCTATTAATATTTAACAGCATAAAGCTTAAAGCGCTTATTGCATGAAGCACTGCCAACAGCATTAAAGATGACTCAAGATAATGCTACAGCATCTTGAACAGTAAATTGGATGAAAAAGGCACCACAAAATTAGGAAAATTGATTGTCAAAAATAGTGGCTGCTTTATTATCTAGACTGGACCCAATCTGGAAGAGCCAATTTAGATCAGTACACCATTATTTCAATATAATATATAATTAGTTAAGGTGTATATATATATATATATATATGTATGTATGTATGTATTAATGTATGCATGTATATATCTATCTAAATTTGGGTGGTCTTTCATTTATTCTTAAATTTTTAAGTTTTAAAATTTAGTGTGTAATATACCTATAGAAACTATATCTTTGGCCAAAGATTTAACCAATCGATAATCAATAACATTATATATATTAGAAATGTATGTATAATGTATTTTGAGGGAATAGAAACATCCATTACATAACCAATTTTATCATAAATAGCATGATATCAAGTCCATGACAGGTATAACCAATTTTATCATAAATAGCATGATATCAAGTCCATGACAGAATGCGGATTTTTGCAACTAAGTTAGACAATTCCTTAACATGATTGATTAATATTTAACATTATAAAGCTTAAAACACTTATTGCATGAAGCACCGCCAACAACGTTAAAGTTGACTCAAGATAATGCTACAGCGCCTTGAATAGTAAATTGGATGGAAAAGGCACCACAAAATTAGGAAAATTGATTGTTAAAAAATAGTGGTTGCTTTACCAATGGATAGCCATAATGTCATCGGGATGGGCACATGACAGAATTGAGAAGCAATTTCCTCACCATGTTACATGACAAACATATAAGACTAATTTGCAAGTCCAATGGATAACATATTAAACCTCCTAGAAAAATAAAGCTCAATGTTTAAACTCTATTTCAATTTCTTACTCAAAATAACTCCTACGCATGTTTGAGTTGGAACTTAGGACTTAGCTGAAAGTCTACCAGATGATGCTGATGCAAGGACTGGAGGTAAATACGTTGCTATAGGCATCCTGGGTGGCAGATCGAGTGGTAGAGCATCAAAATTGAGAACACTAATTGCTTGTCTTATTGATGGTTTCTGATTATAATCTGGATGGGCACACCACAAATCTATAATCATGAAGCGCTCCATTTATTCCTCGTCAAATTCCATATTTAACCCTTCATCCACTGCTGTTAAATGCATATTTTCTCCATAAATCTTCCAAACCCACTCTATCAAGTTTACTTTGTCTCGCTGCTCTCTTATATTAATTGATTTTCTACCGCATGCAATTTCCAATACAACTACTCCAAAGCTATATACATCTTATTCTTTGCTAGCTTTTCCTGCAAAATAATATGGTGCATTTCAATTAGCAAAAGTTAATTTATATTTATCACTATTAATTTCAAGTTAATTATAACTATGTAAACCTAACTAATCAAATCAGCTATGACCTAGACTTGATATTGTCATGTTTGTGTTCATATCGAGTCTGGCTAGCTATGATTTATTTTTGAATACAACGGTTGATGAAGTAAGCATGTAGGTTGGATATTCAGTTTGAACGATCAACAATCTTTTGTATAGGTTGGGCCAACTGACTATTTGGTTAGACAATCTTGACTAAGTAAGAAATTCCTTAACCTATATTTTCTGAGCATATATTTGTGGGTAGAAATTTATCTATGCTTAACGAACATCAGTTACATTCCAGAAGTAGCTGAAATCAGACTATTAGATTCTTTGCAAGCTAAAATCAAGCCTGGCTATTGATAAGAGGGATAGCAGTGATTGGTCCATCTTATAGTAGAGCTTATATATAATGGACCTTACACATGTTAGGCCTAGATCACAGGGCTGCCATGGGATCAAAGAGCCATTTTCCTTGGTCTAGGCCTAGCCACGATCAGCAAGTCACACCTACCTCAAATTAATAAAATCTCTTTGTATAATTTTCATCAAAAAAGCAATCATTCATGGAGCCTTCAAATGCAGCTAAAAATTATAATATTACTTTTACCTGTAGTAGCATATTCAGGTGCGATGTATCCCGCGGTCCCAGCCGCATCCGTTGTTTGCATGTTAGCGTCATGATCCACAAGCCATTGAACTCTGAATCCAACATCACGTTGCTTGGCTTGATGTCTCTGTGGACCACACACTGTTCCCACTCTTCGTGAAGATAGAGTAGTGCCGAGGCCAAGCCGAATGCAATCTTGTACCTCTGTGGCCATGTGAGCAATCTCTCCTCGCTGTATGGATGGTAGTCAAGACTTCTGTCGGACATGTAGTCGTAGACCAGTAACAAATCATCCTTTTGATGACAATAGCCAATGAGTTGCACAAGATTAATTGCGATGCCTCAGCAGGCTTATAATCGTGACCTCCGATATGTACTCCTCCTTCCCTTGCCTAGAATATCTAGAAATCCTCTTGATTGCCACTTCTTGCTTCGTATCATCCAGCACTCCCATGTAAACGTCCCCGAAACCTCCGTCCCCGAAACTTTGCTTCCCTAACAAAATTTCCGGTTGCAATTGCAAGTGCACCATAAGAAAATTTCTTAGGGCCAGCACCTCTCTCGAATGCATTATTGATGGACAATTCAAGAGCCATCTCTTCTTCTTCTTCCATCCCTCCACTAGCCATCTTATGCCATACAACAATCCCTACTAAACCCAACCCACATAGCAAGATCCCGGTACCAACAGCGAGCCCCACCACTAATCTCATCTTACTCTTCTTCTTGGGTGGAGAAGTCAAATCAGAGGAAGTGAAGTCCCAGGAATAGATGCAATGCGACTCCCAATATACTCCCCGGTAGCAGCTGAGAAACCAACGGCCACATTCTCAGGCAGGTAGTGCCTCAAGTCCACGACGTAAGATAGCCTCCAATTCCTCCGAGGATCTGAAGAATTACGGAGGAAGACGCTCAAATTTTGAGAAACAGCATCATAAGTAACCGATGCAATGAATTGCACATTCTCGTGGATGCTAGCATTCGTGTCCGCTTGTCTTTTGGAACGGATCGACCAAATGTCGATGCCCACATGGTTGGCGCTCGTATCGTGGAACTCAAGGTTCTTGTAGCTGTCAAATTCGACAGCCACGACGTCCTTATTGTCCAATGAATCAAAGCCAACGGTTGTAAATGGTCCAAGAGTTCCACGGGATGAATTCACTGGAGCCTCAAAAGGGAAGCGTGAGAGGAAGAAGGCAAGCCCATCAGAACTTACATTTTCACCCCAGCCGCCGATAGCGAATCTCAAATTTGTCGTGGAGTTGGCAAGCGTTCCTGAAGCATCGTCCCAGAGAGACACCGGTTCGGGAAACGTGGCGCTTCCTCTCTATTGTGATAGGTGGGGCTCTCCTGGTCCTTGGTGAGGTGGATGACCCTGCCGTCGAAGTAGGCGTCACCAGAAAAGTTTAAGTTTGGCTCGTCCAGTTTCTTGCCAGTGAAGTTGAAAAAGAGTGGGTTTACAAGGGGGATCAGGACGGATAACAGCGGAAAGAGGAGAATTAGGATGTGGAGAGATCTAGAGTTGCAGGGAGCCATTGCTTGAGATGGGTAGCAGGCTTGCCAAGCTAGATTTTTTGAGTGGTGGAAAGACAAGGGATCTTTAACTTCGTCAAGAAATAGTTGGTTTGGAATTTGTCATATGAAGAGGATATATAATGGTTAGTTTGCCGCGTGAGTTGCACCACAGAGCCTTACGCTACCCTGGATATCCACCATGCCGCGTCAATTTAGTTGCCAGGTCTTCCCACCAGATGGCTCGACCGTCAAGTCTATGAATTGGATTATTAGAAGGCATGTTTTCCCCAGTAACACGTAATGGAATGCGAGACTTCGTTGACGGTCCATTTGGGTGATGTCAATACAAATCAAAGCTTTCTTACGGTCGCTTCCACTTTTCAACTCAGTCCTCCACCATGGGCTCTCTCGCTCCTCTGAACTTTCTCAATGCCGAACTCATGGGACACCGTGTGAACACCTCTAAGAAGTCGAGGTTGCCGTACAAGATCTGTTGCTTACAAGGATTTGGTAATGGAAGGGGACAGGAGTGCTTAGGTGCAAAAGACTCGCACCATGGCAAATTTTGTTCACACTTGAAGAGGATAGGAGCGCTTAATTTTCATTGCACTAGTCTAGCCAGCCTGTTCTGTTGGAAAAATTGTTAGGTAAACCCATTCTATTATAAACAAAGTTAATAAAAAGTTCACACATCAATTGATTCTTCATTAATTACTAATTCTGATTGATCATGATGGACTATAAGGTGAAAAAGAGCCAATCAAAATCCACAAAAGACTTTGCCAACAATAGAATGAGTCTACCTAATAATTTTTTCTATCAGGCTGGTTGTGTGTTTACATTTTGCAACTTGGAAGGATCTAGTCTTGTGATGATCCATTTCTAGCATCACAGTTGAACCTGATGCATGTTCACAAGTTATACGAAGCATATTTCACAGCAAAGCTCTAAAATCAAGCATGGCACTTGATTTCATTCGACCCCAGAAGTTATCAGATGCTCTCTATGGATTCTTAAATTTGGTTTGTACTCATTGTCACGCCTCAAATCTAGCATTCTGATCGGGCATGCGACGGCCGCATAAATCCTAGATTAATGCCCTAGAGAATATGCAAGGCCTATATAATTACTTACAATCCCAACATTCCACGAACACTATCAAGATCAATTCATAATAAATAATTCCTCATGAATAAATTTCATCCTTATACAATTTACAAAACTCGATCATCTATCTATCGCTGATGGTGCTTTATTTAATCGATCCTTTCAATTGTGATTCCAACCATTGTCAAATCTATATATTTTATAACTCTGAAAAGAAAAGAGAAGAAAGAGGGATGGTGAGCTTTACAGCATAGTAAGAATCATTGTATATCTATACCAATAATAATAATTTAATTCAAAGATACAATAAGGCATGAATTCATATATCAAATATATAGAATAAACCAAATAAGTGTGTATCAAATATGTTATATATCAACATGTGAAACCTTTTCATTCAATATCTAATCCATAACTTATCATATTTTTTTCTTATCATATTTTCATATTTCTTAATCTTTTTTTTTTTGATTTTAGACTAATCGAGATCATGCCTCAATCTCAATCATGGTCTCACCCATAATTTCACATATAAGCTTGTGGGAGCTGTCCCAAGCATAAGCTCTTGGCGGGCTATCTCAATCATGATCTCATCCATAGTCTCACGCGTAAGTCCGTGGAGGCTGTCGCAAGCATAAGCTCCTGACCGGCTATCCACATGACGAGGCTCGTCTAAACCATATTATTTCCATCCAATTATTACATGTTGATTTCATCTTATCAATTTCAAATTTTATATTATGATCAAAGCAAATATATCATATCCATATACTCATATCATTAACTATTGATACACATACATGGTAAATTCATAACATACTTGTGCTAAAAATTTTACCAGAAGTAATAGTGTCTCAACATGATAATCCATCAATATAAATTTGATAATATAAAATCTATAATACAAATTCGATGGTAAAAATAGCATATATAAAATGGTGATCATGTACAAGAACTCTTACCATAAATTATGATAAATAGGACTTATAGGATTATGATCCGGATGTTAAGACTCTACTCGATGTCCTCTTATTTGATGATTTGCCCTTCTATTTATTCAAATTAACATTCAAAATAAATTAATTAAATTAATTTAAATTTTTAAAATTTTATTGAGGTTCACTAAGGTCCACACCCGACCCTTAGAATTCTGCCTCTTTCCTTTTGCTTCTTCTTTTTCTTTTTTTCTATATTCCATCTTCAAAAAAAATAAATAATTAAATGATTAATTAATTAATTAATTTAACTAAATAATTAAAAAGGAGAGAGGAACCCTTCCCTCTCTTCTTTTCTCACTCTTTATTTTTTTTAATATAATATTTCTCATAATTTATATAATTAAACTAACTAATTAATAATTAATTTAACTAATATAAGAGAGAGAGACTTTTTTCTCTCTTCTCTTCCCCATCCCTAAACAAGGGATGAAAACCCTCCCCTTATTCTCTCCGTTTGCCCACCCATGGCCATAGGTGACTGGCTGGCCACCCATGATAGTCCATGGCCTCGACGATCCATGGCCCTCGACGATAGCCCGAATGATGGCTGTGGCCAGCAGCATGCGGGCAAAGACCATAAAAAAAAAAAAAGGGCCACGCCATTTTAGAGCCAAAATCAACAGCTTGCCATCTTCAATCTGCACCGACGATCTAGAAGAAGAAAGGAAGAAAAGAAAAGAAAGGAGCTTACCTACTCTGGTGACCCCGGTAACCCCTTTTCTTTGACGGCAGCCTATGGAAGAACTCCCAAAAATTTTAGCGAACTCTCAACAAATTCCTATGGAAACCTAGGGGAAGGGAAGGGAGCTTCTCATAGGGAGGTCTCCTAAGCTAAATCGGACTCCCCCAGCCCGATTTCATCAAAAAAGAGAGGGAGGAAGACTCCAGCTAGGAGTCTTCTTCCTCCTCTCTATTGCATGTGTGATGGTGACTTGGGCCCCTCTTGTTCGGGTCAAGTCCAAAGGCTCAAAGGCTGGGCTGGGTCATTACATTCTTTTTTCTTAAAATAATTTTATCCTCGAAATTAGCTTACCAGAAGATTCGAAAAGCTGTGGATACATGTCTTTTATTTCTGCTTCGAGTTCCCATGTAGCCTCTCTTTCACTGTGATTGCTCCATTGGATCTTTACAAGTCCTTAATATAAGTAATTGTATGACATTTCAAATTTAGATTCTTTTTATCCATAAGATAATAAATTTTCTTGATTTCTTTAGTCTTGGCTTATAATATCCTATTTTCTTGCTCACAAAATTATTTGCTACTCTTGATTAATCTCGCATGAATATCGTAACTGATCCAATCTATCCTTAATAAAATTAAAAAAAATCTGGAGCATTAGATGCTCACCATGATCTATAAACATTTTTATCCTTTTAACTTCCAGCATGATATAATAATGAAACTCTCATCGTAAAAATTCTCAAATTTATTCAAACATATAGAGTAATAATGTCAAAGCTAAGAACAGGATATCTATATTTAAAATATTCCATATCCGAGTTCAACCAAAGATTATTGATCCATTATTCCTAAACTTAAGATGCTTAGATTTTTTCTAAATATCACTAATAATGAAGAACCAATTATTGAAGATTATAGTGCATGCAACATTAAGATGAGCCTAAAGAATTATCAATCTTATCTTTTCTTTTATTAATGATGGTTTTTGAATTCAACTCAAGACTCCACTCTTTGCACTTTTTGAGCTGAAAATAGTATTCTTAACTAGTTTTAGTAAAAGTTAATCACCATGCTTCTGCTGTATACTTTGATCTAAACCTATGAATCTTCTAAATTTTTTTAATGAACCTGACAAGAATATTGTTTTACTTTAGAATCCAATCTTTAAAATTTTTGGATAAATTTAGAGCCAATATTTAAGTTTCTTTGTCCTCAAGTATATTACATCCAGATTAACCTTAATCCACTTTCATGTTAGAAGCCTTTGCATAAGTTCCACTACTCATCTAGAATCTAATATATCTATGTTTTATCTGATAATCAAGAGAACGATTTCAAATCAACCTTTTTTTGTAAAAGAATTAGTTCAAATCTCTAGCAAATTAGAAGATCCTAAATCAATATCCCAATAAGTAGAATCAATCCAATTATTATATATAGAACTTTCTTCATCACAACTCTTAATATAAATAAATTGATAGATGAAATATTATCCCTTTATATGTTAAGACTCATATAAGTCTTTCAAAAATTTCTCAACTCAATTTAATAACAATAGCATGATATTTTCGATCTGCTCAGAAACCTAAACTTGATTTAAAATCTAATAGTACTCAATAATCTCCAAAACTATAAAAGATTTACATAAGCTAATCCAAAGATGATAATTTAAATTATCAAAGGTTCTATTATAATATATATTTGATGTCATCTTAATAAAAACTAAACTAATCAATATAACACATTGTTAATATAGTACATAATCTACCAATTGGTGTAATTCTCAAAGATTATTTTACACTCAAAAAAATTTGTTACTAAACCCAATATTTGCAACTAAATGATCAACAACAAAACTAGGGGGGACTAATATGGTTTGCACCCACATCAAATTTAAAATTTCAAAATCATCTAATAACAATTAAATAAGTATATCAATGCACTATAACATACAAATATCATAAATTATATTCTTGAGTCAACATTTCTATCTATTAGGTCAAACCCAACTTATTAAAATCTAAGGTTGCTCATCAGTCCCGTTACATACATCATATATGCCACATATGCATCAATCTCATCATAATATCTAATGATCCAAAATTCGGACTTCAAATTTTTATTGTGACTTCTATAATATCCCTAGTGATCATAACTTTAAGTTTAACCATCACTTAGATTATAATTCCAAGTAATTACAACCTAAATTTTAATATTCTTTATATTGTGCTCTCACAATGAAATCTAATCTATCAATAAAAAATATAATTTTCATCTTCACTCATACAATAAAATCTTTCTATAGGCCACATCCTAAATAACTTTCAAAATTATAATAATGATCAAATAATTAACATTAAGAATTATAAAAGCCATCATGATCTTTTTCCATATCAAGTTTAAAATTCTAAATCATCTAAATAACAATTGAACAAGTATATGTAATACAATATATTAATATATCATACTTTATTTCATGATCAAAATATTTCATACTTGGATCAAACCTTATTTATTGAAATCTAGGATATAACTCATCATTTCTATTATCATTCACCTTCTATGTATAAATTTTATCATAATGCCTATTGATTTAAAATCCAAACTTTGAATCATGTCCGCTATGTCTATCATATCTCTACTGATCATAATCTTAAGTTCAAGTATCATTCTATCAGATTCTTAATAATCATAACTTTATACTTAGATATTTCTTAACTCTCCATCCTTAGAGATCATAATCTTAAGTTTAAGTACCATCTAAGTCAAAATTTTAAGTTATCATAATCTTAAGCTTTGATATCACTTATACCATAGTTCTTAGTGATCTTAAATCTAAGATACCATTTTGTCATGCTCTGAACCTAGTATCCTGATCGGGCATGCAACGGCTGCATAAATCCTAGACCAATATCCTAAAGAATGTGCAAAACCTATATAATTACCTATAATCCCAACATTTCACGAACACTATCAATCTTAATTCATAATAAATAATTCCTCATAAATAAATTTCATCATTGTACAATTTATAAAACTTGATCATTCATCTATCATTGATGGTGCTTTATCTAATCAATCCTTTCAATTATGATTCTAACCATCGTCAAATCTATATATTTTGTAACTCTGAAAAGAAAAGAGAAGAAAGAGGGGTGGTAAGCTTTACAGCCTAGTAAGAATTATTGTATACCTACACCAATAATAATAATTTAATTCAAAGGTACAATAAGGCATGAATTTATATATCAAATATACATAATAAACCAAATAAGTGTGTATTAAATATATCATATGTCAATACAAGAATTCTTTTTATTCAATATCTAATCCATAACTTGTCATATTTTTCTCTTATTATACTTTTATATTTCTTAATCTTTTCTTTCTAGTTTTGGACTAATCAAGACCATGCCTCAATTTCAATCGTGGTCTCCTCCATAATTTCATGCATAAGCTCGTGAGAGCTATCCCAGGTTTAAGATCCTGGTGGGCTGTCTCAATTATGGTCTCACCCATAGTCCCATGCATAAGTCCGTAGGGATTATCCCAGGTATAAGCTTCTGGCCAGCTATCCATATAATAAGGTTAGTTCAAACCATATTCTTTTCATCCAATAATTACATATTGATTTCATCTTATCAATTTTAAATTTATATTATGATCAAAGCAAATATATCATATCCATATGCTCATACCATTAACTATTGATACATATGCATGGTAAATTCATATCATACTTATGCTGAGAATTTTATCAGAAGTAATAGTATCTCAACATAATAATCCATTAATATAAATTCAATAATATAAAATTCACAATACAAATTCAGTGGTAAAAATAGCATATATAAAATGGTGATCATGTACAAGGACTCTTACCTCAAATTATGATAAACAGGACTCACAGGATTATGATCTAGATGTTAAGACTCTACTCGATGTCCTCTTGTTCGATGATTTATCATCCTATTTATTCAAATTAACATCTCAAAATAAATTAATTAAATTAATTTAAATTCCTAAAATTTTATTGTGGTTCATTGGGGTCCACACCCGACCCCCAAAATTCTGCCTCTTTCCTTTTTCTTCTTCTTTTTTCTTTTTTTATAATTCATATTAAAAATAATTAATTAAATGATTAATTAATTAATTAATTAAACTAAATAATTAGAAAGGGAAGGGTTCCCCTTCCCTCTCTTCTTTTCTCCCTCTCCATTTCTTTTTTTAATATAATATTCCTCATAATTTATATAATTAAACTAGCTAATTTATAATTAATTTACTTAATACTCAAGAGAGAGACCTCTTTCTCTCTTCTCTCTTCTCTTCCCCGTTTCGATGCAAACCCTCCCCCTATTCTTTCCATTTGCCCGCTCGTAGCTGCAGGTGACTGGTCGGCCACCCACGGTAGTCCATGGCCTCGACAATTCATGGCCCTCGGTGACAGCTTGAATGATGGTTGTGGCCGATGCATGCGGGCAAAGACCACAAAAAAAATAGGGCCACCCCATTTTAGAGCCAAAATCAGTGGCTTGCCATCTTCAATCGATGCCGGCGACCTAGAAGAAGAATGGAAGAAGGAAAAAAAAAGGAGCTTACCTGCTCTGACGACCCCTTTTCTTTGACGACAGCCTATGGAAGAACTCCCAAAAATTTCAGTGAACTCTTAGTAAATTTCTATTAAAACCTAGAGGAAGGAAAGGGGGCTTCTTATAGGAAGGTCTCCTAAGCTAAATTGGACTCTTCCAGCCCCCGATTTCGTTGGAAAAGAGAGGGAGGAAGACTTCGGTTAGGAGTCTTCTTCCTCCTCTCTGTTGCATGCATGATGGTGACTTGGGCCCCTTTTGTTCGGGCCAGGTCCAAGGGCCCAAAGGCTGGGCTGGGTCATTACACTTATGGCATTTACCATATAATATGCTTGAACAAAGCAGATGCAAAATGCATTACAAGTATGCTACTCACTTTTCTATTTGGAAATCTAAAATTAATCATAACTTCCTTTATATTTCGTTAATTACAGATGGTTTCGATGACATCTTTATTCTGATTCAACAGACTTCATTGAAACCACCACTGTTGCTTCACTCATAATACATTCAAATTCAGCTGTGACCAGCTTTCTGTTCTCATTAGCAAACCAAACAGGAAGCCTAGTCTAGCTGCTTTATTTTAAGACTATTAACCCTATTGGGACCTGTGACTTTTGTTAGCAACTCGTATTAGGTAGAAACTTTTGGATAGGCTTGTCTACATATGCTACAGACGAACCCAATGAAAAAATGCCATGCCAATATTTTAGGATGGTTATGTATGTGTTTTGAGATGGTTTGAAATTGCCGTGGCATTTTTTTCCTAGCTAGTCTTTGTCGTAGACTAAGTCTACCCAAAAATTTCTCCATATTAGGATTCTACATATAGTTTTCTTATTCGATATGGATTCACTATAAAAAAACTGATAATTAATGATGGCTAAATGCCATCGCTAATAAGAAGTTTGCCGTCGCTGACGCTATTAGCAACGGCAAGCCATCGACAAAAAGTCGTCGCATAAATTCTTATCACTAATTATCATTATTAGCAATAGCAAAACTTTCATATCTAATAAAAATAATTAGTGACAGTATTAGCGACGGAAGAAGCCATCGCTAATACTTTTTTATTTTATTTTAATAATTAAAATTTTAAAATACTATTAGCGATGTATATCCTATCGCTAATTTCATCTCTAATATTTTTATATTTTATTTTTTTAATTTAAATTTTAAAAAATTATTAGCAATGATATTTTTCATCTCTAATGCCATCACTAATATTTTTTATTTTATTTTTTAAATTTAAAAACTATTATCGATGGCATGTGCCATCCATAATAGTTTTTAATTTTTTTAAAAAATTATAATTAAATTCTTTGGTGGCACATAAAAAGGGTCGACCTCTGCTGTTCTGTCATCTAAAAAAAATGGAATGTTTCTATTCTGCCGTAGGGAACAATCTATGGGTCGACCCTTGCGATAAAAATTTCTATAGTGGCTAGCTTTTTGGCTTATTTTTTGCATATTGAATGCTCAATAAATACTCTCCAAAAACTTTAAATGGCTACTACTTATTCTCTAACATTGATTGAAGATATAAAGATATTTAAAAAAAAAAAATCTTAAGAAAAATTATGAAAAGAAATTAAAAAGATTTTTCATACTACAAGAAAATAGGATTTTAGTGATCAAAAAATTGATTGCTAAGAACTAAAAATCGATTGCTAATAATTTTTATGATTAAATATTTTCGATCACAAAAAGCCTGGTTGCAAATATTTTGTGATTGATTTTTTTTAGTTGTAAAATTTAGCAACAAATTTAGTGATCAAAAATAATAAAAAATATCATTAAAATTTTACAACTAATTTAGCAACCAAATTTTTTTTAAAAAAAACTTTGCAACTAATTTTGCAACCAAAAAATTGGTTGCTTTTTTTGGAAAAAAATTTTTATTAAAAATATATAATTTAGAGATTGATTTTACAACCAATTATTTTATCTAAAATAATAATTTCAACATCAGTTGCAAAATCGATCGAAAAATCGATCGTAATTATTTTTTAAAATTTTTTAATTTTTAAAATTGATTGCAAAATCGATCACTAAATTTATTAGCAAGCAAAATACATATTCAACAACATTAGTTTCAATAGCATGAATTATAATGATATAAGATTTTGCATTGATACATACACAACACAATGAATTCTAAGCTGAAACATAATGAAACCAAGCAATATTAATTAAGCATCTGCCATATAAAATTAAGCAACATGTCTTAAACAACAAAATACCATAACAATAAGAAAAAAAGCCATAGTAATTTATAAAAATATTCCCTTCAATTTTTATTGAGTTTAGATCATCATCAGGGAAAATAAATAAGCAATCATAAGAATATAGCAAGCAAAATCCATCAACAACCATCAACTTAATTTAATCCATCATAAGAAAATAAGATAAAAATGATATAGCATACCTTGTTCTAAATATTTCATTTGTTTAGCATATCTGGTGCCAAATATATCATAAAGAACTTCTCTATTATTAGCTAAAAGCAAAACCCATTGGCACCTATCAGGTTTAATACATCTTATGGGAATTAGAAAAAGAGGCCATAGTATATTTGCGAAGTTATTTTCTTCAATATCTATTAAGTTTGGATCATCATTAAGGAAAACAAGAAGGCAACCAAAAGAAAAGAGCAAGCGAAATTGATCGGCACCCATCAAATTTAACACATTATGTGGGAATAAGAAAAAAAGATCATGGCATACTTTATGCCAAATGTATAAGTTGTTTAGTATGTCTCATGCTAAATGTATCATAATCATGGCAAAATAAGTAAGCAATCATAAAAATTTAGTAAGCGAAATTGATTGGCACCAATCAGGTTTAACACATTATATGGGAATAAGAAAAAGATGCCATGGTATTTTGTGGAGCCATTCCCTTTAACATCCATTAAGTTTGGATCATCATCAGGGAAAACAAGAAGACAACCAAAAGAATACAACAAGCAAAACCAATATTGAACCCATCAGGTTTAACACATTATTTGAAAATAAAAAAAAGAGACCATAGCATACCTCATGCCAAATGTATCACTTGTTTATCATACCTCATGCTAAACACTTCTTTTCATTTCTTTCTCTTTTTGGGGCATCCATGGAAAGGATTGTACTTGAGGGAGAAGGTGGAAGCATTTGCAAGAGGCTGTCGCTAATACTCACAATATTAGATGTGCTGGCGTAGGGATGGGGCCATGGGGCAAGGGCCATAGGATCGGCACTGTAGGCTAGGGATGCTGGGGTATGGGTTGCATGGTCAGGCCGGTATGGACTGGGCCATGAGGAGGCCAGCGAGCAAGGTAGGGCCGGGGCAACTGGCTTGGGGCCATGACATAAGAGGCACTGACGAGGTCAGGGAGGCCACGAAAGAGGTGAGGCCGGAGTGGCGGGCTCAAGGCAGCAACATAGGAGGTGCTAATGGGGTCGGGGCGGCAGCAAGAGAGGCGGAGCCAAGGCAGCTGGCTTGGGAGAGTAGCATAGGAGGCACCAACGGTGTCGAGGTGAACGTAGGTGAGGCGAGGCTAGGGCGGTAGGCTTGAAGCGACTATGTAGGAGGCACCAGCAGGCTCGGGCGAGGAGGGGCCGGGGCGGCGGGCTTAGGGTCGTGGCGTAGGAGGCACTGACGGAATTGGGATGCTAGGAAGGAGGATGCATAGGGAGCAAGGAATGCAGAGAACGTTGGCGAAGAAGTCTCCACCAGGCTTATACGAGGCAGCCGTGGGGAGGAGGAGGTCCTCCATTGCGGCCTGGGGTGGTGGTGGCTGGTGGCCATCACCATCAGTCTCACCCTTAACCAATTTGTAGGAAGGTCGATCTAGTTCCAATTCGGACAAGCTCTTCTTCATCTCGCTGCAGCTCGAGGCCACGTGGTGCTAGAGGAATAGGGCAGGGAGGGATGAGGCGAGGAGGGAGGAAAGGGGGTTGGGAGGGTTGAGGGGGTTGGGCATTAGCAAGAGGGGTGGCTATGGGCATGGAGGTATGCAGGCTCGATGTCATGGGACGTCGGAGGATAGGGTGAGGAGGGAGGAAAGGGGGGTTAAGAGGGTTGAGGTGGGTTTGGGCGATGGTAAGAGCGCGACTGCAGGCACGAAGGGACATGAGCTCGAGGCTGTAGGGCACCAAAAGGATGGGGTAGGGAGGATGGAGCGGGAGGGAGGAAAGGGGGTTGGGGGGTTTTGATGGGGGTTTGGGCACTGATGGGGAATCACGGAAAGAGCAAAAAATTTATGGAGTATTAGCGATGGCAAATTGATCGTCCCTAATATCGTCAATTTTGAAGTATTCATGACTTTGACACCATCGCTAAAAACAAAGAGCCATCGCTATTACTAATAATTTTTAAAAAAATATTTTAAAAAAATTTTTAAATATTTTTTTTAAAATTATTAATGATGACAAATATAGCTATCGCTAGTAGCTATCGGCAATTAATTAATTAAATTATAATTATAACTAAATTTTTTAAAAAAATTTTAAATTTATTAGTGATGGTAGATAGAGCCATTGCTAATAGTCAGCAATGCATCGCTAATACCATATTAGCAATGGCAAAAATATTATCGCTAAATATCATCGTTAATTTTAATTTTTTTATTTTTTTAAAATATAATATAGTTTTTAAATTTAAAGTTCATCTTCATCATTTACTATTTAAATAATTATCGTTAGAGTATCATCATAAAAAATTATCTCGATTCAATAGCCCTAGCTATATCGATCAATAAAATTTAACTTCGATCATCACAAACAATCGCATGATGATCTAATAGATAGAGACCACCGATGGATTCAAAAATTTATAATGATGATCTTAAGGATATTTATAGAATATTATTAAAATTTTACTTTAATTAGACATCATTATCATGATCAATTTAATATGAAAAAATTTTGATCATTAAATAAAAAATAAGTGATCAAAAGGCCAAATGACATTCAATTAAGATGATTTTTCAGATAAATAATTTTTGCTACTACTTTAATCATTTGTACAGTGATAATCATAAAATCCAAACCATATGTATATGAACCATTCATGTTAAGTAGATCTTACAAAAGTGCAAGTATAATTACTTAAGGACTTTAAGAATGAGTATCAAGAGATATATAGTTTTGGATCATTTATATACGCGTGATTTGAATTTTAGGATTACCACTGTACAAACAATCAAAGTAGTAGCAAATATTATTTATCTAAAAATTGTCTTATACTCGGATGTCGTTTGGCATTTTGATCACTTATTTTTTAATTATCATTCCAAATCATTCCATGCTAAATTAATCATGATAATGATGTCCGATTGAAGTAAAAATTTGATAGTATGCTATAAATATCATCAAGATCATCATTGCAAGTTTTTGGACTGATTAATGGTATCTATCTATTAGATCATTATGTGGTTGTTCGTGGCTGTTAAAATTAAATTTTATTGATTGACATAGCTAGGAGACCCATGGATCAAGATAATTTTTCTAACAATACTCTAATGATAATTATTTAGATAATGAACGATAAAGATGGACTTTAAATTCTAAATTATATCATATTCAAAAAAATAAAAAAAAATTAAAATTAGCGATGGTATTTTTGCAGTCGCTAATATGGTATTAGCAACACATTACTGACTATTAGCAAAGGTTAAAACCATAGCTAATAAATTAATTTTTTTAAAAAATAATTTAGTTATAATTATAATTAAATTAATTAATTATCGATGGCTTAATTTATCATCGCTAATAATTTTTTAAAAAAAATTATTTAAAATATTTTTAAAAATACTTTTAATATTAGCAATGACTTTTTCTATCACTAATAATCCTACAATTAAATTTTAAAAAAATAAAATTATTTTAGTATTAGGGACGGTAAAAATCATCGTTAATAATTCTATAATCAAATTAAAAAAATAAAATTACTTTAGTATTAGTGACGGTCTTTTGGCATTGCTAATAATAATCTTCCATCGCTAATAATATTAGAACTAATATAAAAAATTATTTTTTATTAGTGATGTACCTTACCATTGCTAAAAGTCAAACTTGTCGTCGTTAATAATTTTTTAGTTTTTACACTAGCCAATTTCATGGTCGTTATTTATCGTTGGTAAAAACTATTATTAGTGATGATAAAATGACGTTGTTAATTACTATTTACCATCGTTAATAATAATAAAATATAATTTTAAAAAATAAAATTATTTTTTATTAGCAATGATAAAATATCATCGCTAATAAGTATCTATCATCATGAATAATAATAAAATCTAATTAAAAAAATAAAATTATTTTTTATTAGCAATGATAAAATGCCATTGCTAATAATTATCTATCATAGCTAATCATAATAAAATATAATTAAAAAAATAAAATTACTAAGTATTAGAGATGGCTAATTTGCTATCGCTAATACCGTCGCTAAAACCTATATCGATGGCTTAGCTCTCACCACTACCATCACTAATAACTATCAGCGACGATTAAACTTTCGTCTCTAAAGCTATCGGTAAAAAAGTTTATTAGTGATGGTAAAATTATCATCGCTAGTTTTATTGCTAATATTTATTATTAGCGGTCGTCAAAATATCATTGCTAATGTTCATTACTAATATTTTATTTTCTTATAGTGATTAAGATTGTTTTGACCATGTAATAATTTCCCTCACATTGTTTCCAAGTCAAGTTGGATTGGATTGATGGCTAGATCAACTTGGTTTGTGCTCAATTAATTCTAATTTATTATGGTATGGACTCCAAACAATCGGGCACCTAGAATTTATTCCAAGAAAAGATGGATGTACAAAACCCAACCACCAACCCCAAGTGAGGTGGTCCTTGCAGGCTAGATTTTTTTAGTGGTAGAAAGATAAGATAGCTGTAACATTGTCAAGAAAATTATTGGTTGGAAATTAGTCATTTGAAGAGGATAAGGGTTAGTTTATCATGCAACTTATTATACCATAAAATTTTATACTATTATAGGTAGCTACCATATCATCTATCTTGTTGGCAGGCAGTTCTTATTTATCCTTAAAATGGATGTCTAGCTATTTATTTATAGGGCACACGGTGCATCGCGGTGATGCAGGATAGCCACCCATCTTCGATATGGATGATGGCTACAGTGCAAAAGTATCCATTCCTACTTGAAGACGATAGGTGTGCTTTATTTTCGCTGCATGACTAGTCTAACATGTCTTTTGTCTAGGCTAGTCGTGTTTGCATCTTGCAACTAAGAAGGACCCAGTCTTGTGATGATGTGTACATTTCTGGCATCATAGCTGAGCTTAATGCACCTTCAAAAGTTATATGAAGCACATTTACAGCAAACCTCTAAGATCAGGCCTGGCACTTGATTTCATTCGACCCCAGAAGTGATCAAACGCTTCGTAGATCCTTAAATTTGGTTCGTACTATCTATCCCGTCTCCTCCCCCTCCCACGCCCTGCCCCTCCTGTGCCCCCCACCCCAAAAAGTTTGGAAATTGAGACACCAATAGAGCGGGTGCAATAGGGGTCGGGGTAGTATAAAGTAGCACTCTATATTATTTGAATTCAAAAACTTGAGTTATAGAGATTTTTATTATTGAAAGATATAGTAGATTTTTATATCTTGTGTAAATCTAAATATCTTTTTAATTTATTAATGTGTTGGTTTTGAATGAAAGTATAATTTAAAATTATAACCTATGGCTATATTGTATAAATAATTTGAGCTACAAGAAGTTTGATGGTAATTGATTCAGCAATTTACATTATTATTTAGGATTTACGCACATCACATGGCTAGGTAGAATTATATTTGATGGTTGAGAATTTTTATACTTATTAAAATATCTTATCATATCTAATAAATCAAATGATTTTTTTTTTTTTTTGAATGAAAAAATTTTATGTATCAGTGTACGAATATATATCTGAACTCAATACACCTAAAAGAACTTGTATTGCATCAATACCCTTGGCGAACACGTGTCAAATGATGGACTAAATTGGATGGACGCGTCTTAAGCAACATAACGTATGGAATTAGTTGATGACAAGGTCGGGAGATGATAATCGCTGCGTAAAGTCGGATTTCCTGCGAGTCCGAGGTGCAAGACGTCTCCGGTCGACAGCGAGGGTTTCGTTTGTTGTTAAACCATCTCTTTCTTCGACCACGTAAACCATAATCCAATTCTAAACAACACCCGGTTCACACCGACTGACTTAGATTTGAGGCCCGCATAGGTAGGTCCCATACCATATGGTCCACATCCACATTTGAGTACGTGCGAATGCAATGGGTCCGTTTTCTTTCATGGGGACCGCGAACCAGCTTCCATATTTTTTTCCTTGGGTCGGTAGAGTGTCGCAATCCTGGAATTTGTGCCATGTATATGAGCAATTTTTTCCACTTCAATTACGCCATAATGGGACTGTAATGCCTGGAGAAAATATCTGGACTCTGGAGAGCTCCCGTCTTGTAACGTCAAGTTTATTTCAATCTAGATTTGTCCATGGAATATTGCTTATCTCGTGGACATGGAAAATTTTTTGGGTGCAACTTGTAGAACTTGATTGTTATATATTTATGAGAAAAAAGAAAATGGTGTAGAAGTAGAAGTGACTTTTTTTTTTCCTTTTTTTCTGATTAATTCTAATTTATTAAGATAAAGAGTCTAAACAATCCCATCCACATGCAGCAACATCCCAAAGCTTCTTGTTCATGTAACTCATATTCAGCGCGTATCACAGGATTCAGCTTGTATTCTTCGTATGAAAGAATGTTTAATCTTTCTTTATGACCTCAAATAATGATTATGTTTTGCATAGCTTTTAAAGTATAATGAGTCTTTTTCTTCCATCTACTGAGTTGATGGAGATGACGTCATACTTTGGTTGCATTTGGTGCATTACCATGCAGTGGTCATTTGAATTATCTAGTAAACTAGATAGATTGTCAATAATATTGATTATTATTTTTGGTACATGTAGATAATGCATGTCGCAGCAAAATTACTAGGATCTTGATTGACATGTTTGGTATGACTATTAGATTAGAGGTAATGTATCATCAAATTTCTAAAATACTCTTAAATCAAATTTATTAAATATCACACCCCATGCATAAAATATAAATATATATTATAAATATAATATATATATACATATATTATATTATATATTATATATTATATATGATATTTTAATATATATTATAATATATTATTATAATCTAATATAACATTACATTACATTATATTATATTATTATAATATTATTATAATATCATATAATATGATATTAAATAATATTATTATATTATATATATTATATTTATAATATAAATAATATATATAATATAATATATTTTTTATATAATATATTATATTCTAATATATATTTTTTTATTTATAATATATATTATAATATATTATTTTTATATAATATAATATTATATTACATAATATTATATTATTATAATATTACTATAATATATTATTATATTATCATATATTATAATATTATGTTATAATATTATTATATTATATATATTACATTTATAATATAAATATATATTATATATTACATACAATATATTTTATTCTAATATATATATTTATATCTATAATATATATTAAAATATATTATTATAATATAATATTACGTAATATTATATTATTATAATATTACTATGATATATTTTTATTATATTATTATATCTTATAATAAAATATTATTATTATAATAATATTATATAATATAATATTATGTTATATTATAAAAATTTTATATAAAAATATTATTATATTATTATATTATATATTATATATTATATATTATCATATATATTATGTATAATATATTATATTCTAATATATATTTATATTATATTATATTCTATTTCTTTTGATGAGGATATTTTCATCTAAACATGTCATTGTCAGATTACCAAATAGCCATCCCTTTCATTGGTAATCTAGATTATCTCTTATGAGGTAATTTAGATTACCTGATAATCTGGATTACCAATTTAAAAGATATATCAAATATGTTAATATGATAGAATTTTTTTAAATTATCAATAATTTGGATAGATTGCTGGCTATCAAATACAACTTTTAAGCTATGAATAAGTTTTTAGGTGATGATCATCTTCTAGTGGTTATCAGCGGACAAGCTCATTACCTCAGCTCTAGAATATGAAAGATTTGATCCGGAAGTTTTAGACCGGCATCAATTTAATTACAAATCTGCTCACCAGATGGCTAGACCATCAAATCTATGAATCGGACTATTGGAAGGCAAGTTTTTCCTAGTAACACGTAATGGAATGCGAGACTTATTTGACGGTGCATTTGGGCGATGCCATACAACGCTTTCTTGCAGTGGCTCCCACTTTTCAAATCAGTCTTCCACAATGGGTTTTCTCGCTCCTCTGAACTTTCTCAATTCCAAACTCATAGGATACCGTATGGACACCTCCGAAAAGTCGAGATTACCGTACAAGATTTGTCTTTAATCGAAGCTTATTTTAGAATCATGATATTTCTGGATTATTAATTATTCGACCTATGTTAAGTTAATTAGTATTTTCCGTTCTTTCTGCATGGGTCAATTATTGCTTCTTTCAGAGAAAGTACTAAAATTCACATTACATTTACGATCTTCATGATGTAGCGTAGAACTGCAAATGAGTTGGACTGACTACTTGAACTCGGCTCGAGTTCAAATTCTATTTGATTTGATTATTATCAAATTTGAGTTGCACTCGAATAGTTTTTCGAGTCAAACTCGAATAATTTTTCGAGTCAAACTCGAATAGCAAGATACTTAACTCGAAAGCTCGCAAGTCTATTCAAAAATATATATATTTTATAATATTAATTTTATTTATAATATATATATTAATATATATTATTAGTAAAATAAGGTTCGATTTCGAGTTCGAATTTGATTATGGTCGGTTCATATTTGAGTCGAGTCGAGTCGATCACGAGCTTTGCCTATTTTTCATCTAATCGAGTTTGAGCTTGAGATGTTAAGACTCGGTCAAACTTAAGCCGAGTTTCAAGTTCGAGTATTTTAAGTCAAATTGAGCTCGAGCTTTCAGTTACTCGACTCGACTAGGTTCGATTGCACCTCTAGTCCAATGGTTTCGACAATGAATTGGATCCAGTCAAGTACCAGTCAGGTCAAAGAAAAGAACTGAAACCTACTCCAACGAGGTCTGCTCGCCAGAGTCATTCTGTGGTATTAATTATTCTTTTGACACTTTTATGGTTGACTAGCATGAAACCCGTGTGGGACTTAATAAATATAAAATAGAGTAAATTTTTTTTAAATTTTAATATTTTCAAAATTTTATTAAATTTTTTTAAAAAAATTAATTTATATTTTTTTATATTGATCCTATTTGTACTTCTTAGAAATATTATTTTTAAAAAAAATATTTAAAGATGTTTAAAAAATGATGTTTTTAAATATAATAATGACAAAAAAATTAATATTTTTAAAAATTTATATTGATTTAATTTGTACTATTTAGAAACATACAATCATTCAATATAAAGTAATTGGTACTTAATAGTAGTACAACAAATAGCTACATATATCATGTACAAGACATCAATATCATCCTTTATCTAGAATTTTATTTTTTATTTTAAAATTTTATTTAAAATTATCATTAAGATAGTAATAAATCTTTTAAACTACTAAATGGTAGTAAAAAAATAATCTATAAAAAATAATATATTTTAATAAATTTTATTAATGAGAGAGAGAGAATTATCTCGGTCGTTCAAAATTTTTCATCTGATTAAGATGAATCTAAATTTTTCTATTCAGCTACTCCAAGCCTCTCACTAAATTGAGACTTCTGCAAATGAAAAAGATGAATGAAAAAACTAAAAAAAATTAAGAAAAATGTAAAATATCAAAAAAATAAAAAAAATAAAAAATAAAAAAATAAAAAAGTAAGGTCTTTTCTTGAATTGATTTTAAATTTATTTTAATACAAACTAAATGCTATAAAAATAGTAATGTATTCTTAAAATATAATTAAAAAAATAATAATCAAAAAAATATAATGAGATTCATAATCTTACCTAGTGAGTGCGATCGATAACTTTATTATGTTGTATTGAACCCCAATTTCGTATATTGATTTAAGCAATTCTAATTTTTTTATAATTTTTTTCAAATTTTTTTTGATAAAATTTTAATAATATCTATTTATGAAATTATAATTAAGAGAACTAATCAAAAATAAATTCTAAATATATTTTAAAATATTTATAGGATTATAAACTAAAATCACTAAAAATATCTTAAAAAATTTTAAAATTTGATATATTTTATTAAAAAAATATTTAAATAAAGAATAAAAGCTAAATATAATAGAAGCAAAAGAACCATCTGAATGACTTCAAAACCATTTTTAAATAATTATTTAATGATATTATTTAAAGATATTTAAAAAATAATACTTTTAAATATAATAATAATAATAAATCAATATTTTCTTGAAATATATTATTTATTATTTAAAAATTTATATTGATCCTATTTGTACCATCTAGAAATATATAATCATTCAATGTAAAGTAGTTGATACTTAACAATGATACAACAAACAGCTACATATATCATGTATAAGACATCAAATATCATCTCTTATCTTGAACTTTATTTTTAATTTTAAAATTTTATTTAAAATTATCATCAAGATAGTAATCATTTTTTTAAACCACTAAATAATAGTAAAAAAATAATCTATAAAAAATAATATATTTTAATAAATTTTATTAAGAGAGGGAGAGAGAATTATCTTGGCTACTTGAAACTTTTCATTCGATTGAGATGAATCTAAATTTTTTTATTCAGCAACTCTAAGCCTCCCACCAAATTGAGACTCCTGCAAATAAAAAAAATTAAAAACTAAAGAAAAAATAAAAAATAAGTGAAATATCAATGAAAATAAAGAAAAAAAATGAAAAGGCAAGATCTTTTCTTGCATTGATTTAAAATTTATTTTAGTACAAACCAAATGCTATAAAAATAGTAATGTATTCTTAAAACATAATAAAAAATTAATAACTAAAAAAAGATAATGAGATTCATAATCTTACTTAATGAGTGTGATCGATAACTTCATTATATTGTATTGAACCTCAATTTTATATATTATTTTAAGCAATTCTAATTTTTTTATAATTTCTTCTAAATTTCTTTCTAACAAAATTTCAACAATATCCATTTATGAAATAATAATTAAAAAAACTAATTAAAAATAAATTCTAAATATATTTTAAAATATTTATAGAGCTATGAACTAAAATCACTAAAAATATCTTAAAAAATTTAAAAATTTGATATATTTTATTTTTATCTAAAAAATTAATTTAAATAAAGAATAAAAGCTAAATATAATAGAAATAAAAGAACCATCTAAATGATCAAATACTCCACTGTTAAGTGACATGAGAAAACATAACTAATTCAACAAAATTACATAAGAATATCAAAAGAAAATCATTTAATTAATTTACTCTAATAATAAATAATATAATATAACATATTTTAATAAAATAAATGATAAAAAAAATTATATTTTTTATTTATTAATAAAATAATATGGGGCAAAATATAATGAATATCTTTATAAAAATATCTACTCAATAAATGGATCCGAAACTTCAAAATCATCTACAAAAAAAAGATAGATATAATCTGTTCTAAAAAAAAAGATAAATATAATATGTTTCAAATTCTGTTGGTACAGAATTTGGTTAACACCGGATCGAGCTGGAGTGGAAGGGGATGAGGTCGCCGTTGATGACCTACAAAATAAAGTCCCATCCAGAGCCGGTGGGGGCAGCTCCGATAGGACCCTCCGACGGTCAAGTTAGCTCTAGCCAACAGAAATGGAATACTTATTGTAGAGTTTGGCAGAGTTTCGAGGAGGAGAGAAGAATTTTTAAACCTGGCATAAGCATATCTGGAGGGTCCTTTTTATAGGCGGAGCTTATTGTAACTGCCTTGATTAATGATTGTCATAATTATCCTGATCAATGCTGATCATTATTGACTTGATAAATATCGATCGTTATTGACTTGACAAATATCGATCGTTATTATCGTATAACCGTTTAGTAGTGGGATCGTCTGTAGAAATCTATCAATAGTCTGTAAGGAGTTCGACTTCCATAGAAGTCTGATTGGAGGAGTCCAGTTGCTGAGGAGTTCGGCTTCCGTAGAAGTCTGACCAAAGAAGATGTCTGGGGAGTCCGGCTCCTGAGATGTTCGACCATCGAGGAGTTCGATCGGAGCTCGGCCACTAATGAGCTCGGCCGACTGAAGGTGTTCGAAAGGGGCTCGACCGCTAAGGAGCTCGGCTAAGGCTTGTTCGCTGAAGCTTTTCCATGACTATCGATTGCATTGTCGGCTGAGCATCCGATTGAACTTCGATGGGAGAGGGGTTTATCCCTAACAATAGTCCCCCCACTCCCAAGTTTGAAATTCGAAGGAAGGGAGTACCAAAATTGGCGACTGCCAAAGTCTTTTTTTGGGCTCTGCACCCATTGAAGTTGAAGTTTGAGAGATCATATCTCCTACCCCAGAGGTTACCTCGGAGGAGATCTCATCTCCTGCGGTCGAGATTGATAAGGGCGCTCGGGGGAGATTTTATCTCCTGCAGCCGAGAATGTCTCGAAGGAGATCTTATCTCCAGCAGTCGAGGTTGCCTCGGAGGAGATCTTATCTCCTACAGTCGAGGTTGTCTCGGGGGAGATCTTATCTCTTATGGTCGAGGTTGTCTCGAGGAGATCTTATGTCCTACGACCGAGGTTGTCTCGGGAGATCTTATCTTCTGCAGCCGAGGTTGCCTCAGGAGAGATCTTATCTCCTGCAGTCGAGATTGTCTTGGGGGAGATCTTATCTCCGGCAGTCGAGATTGCCTCGGGGGAAATCGACCGAGGTTGTCTTGGAGGAGATCTTATCTCCTATGGTCGAGGTTGTCTCGGAGGAGATCTTATCTCCTACAACTGAGGTTGAAGCTCGGAGGAGATCTTATCTCCTGCAGCTGAGGTTATCTCAGGGGAGATCTTATCTCCAGCAGCCAAGATTGTCTCAGGGAAGATCTTATCTCCTACGGTCGAGGTTGCCTCGGGAGAGATCTTATCTCCTGCAGTCGAGGTTGTCTTGGGAGAGATCTTATCTCCTACAGTCGAGGTAAGGTTACCTCAGAGGAGATCTTATCTCCTACAGTCGAGATTGCCTCGGGAGAGATCTTATCTCCTACAATCGAGGTTATCTTGAGGGAGATCTTATCTCCAGCAGTCGAGGTTGCCTCGGGGGAGATCTTATCTCCTGCGATCGAGGTTGCCTCGGGAGAGATCTTATCTCCTGCCACCGAGATTTTCTTGGGGGAGATCTTATCTCCAACAGCCAAGGTTATCTCGGAAGAGATCTTATCTCCTGCGGCCGAGGTTGAAGGTTGCCTCGGAGGAGATCTTATCTCCAACAGCCGAGGTTGTTTCGGAAGAGATCTTATCTCCTGCAGTCGAGGTGAGATTGCTCACGGAAGATCTTATCTCCAACAGCCGAGGTTATCTCGGAGGAGATCTTATCTCCTGCGGTCGAGATTGCCTTAGGAAAGATCTTATCTCTTGCAGCCGAGGTTGTCTCGAGGGAGATCTTATCTCCAGCAGCCGAGGTTGCCTCAGAAGAGATCTTATCTCCTACAGCCGAGGTTGTCTCGGGGGAGATCTTATCTCTAGCGACCGAGGTTGCCTCGGAGGAGATCTTATCTCTTGCGGTCGAGGTTGCCTCGAAAGAGATCTTATCTCTTGTAGTCGAGGTTGAAGGACTTCGACTCGCTTCATGTTAAGACGAAGTTCTTCTTTTATTCTTGATATGGCCTTTGGATTGTTTCTTTCCTGTCGTCACGTAATTCTTGCACCAGGGATCAATAATGCTGAAATGAAGGAGTTTTATTGAAGGGAGATTACTGGTAATACATCCTCAAATTTTTTGAGTTTCAAGGTCGTGGAAGCATCATCCCTCCAAGCTCCTTCAAGCGATAAGTGCCGGGCCGAATGACCTCCACCACTTCATACGGGCCTTCCCAATTAGGGGCGAGCTTCTCTTGGCTCTGAGGCTGAGAGACGGCAACTCATCGGAGCACTAAGTCTCCTAATCTGAATGTCTTATTTCTAACTCTGAAATTATAGTACCGAGCCATCTTTCATCTATAGGCTGCCATCCGAATACGGACTTCCTCCCTTTTTTCTTCCAGCAGGTCGAGGTGAACTCTTAGGTCCTGTGGATTGTACTACTCATTGAAGGCCATGACTCATGTAGATGGGAGCTTAAGATTGATCGGGATAATTGCCTCCGTACTGAAGGCCAAGGCGAAGGGTGTTTCTCCAGTCGGCACCCTTTGTATAGTTTGGTATGCCCAAAGAACGTGGTAGAGTTCGTCCACCCAGGCCTCCTTTGTACTGTCGAGCCTTATCTTGATGTTTTGCAGCAGGATCTGATTGGTCACCTCAGCTTTCCCATTGGCTTGCAGGTGAGCCATCAATGTGAAGTGGTGGAATATGTTTAGTTCTTCATAGAACTCGGCGAACCTCGTCCCAGCGAATTATTGCCCATTATCGATTATGAGGGTTCGGAGCAGACTGAACAAGCAAACTAGTGATTTTCAGATGAAGTCCTACATCTTGACCTCGGTAATCTTCGCTAGTGGTTCGACTTCGATCCACTTGGTGAAATAGTCGATCGCGATCAGGAAAAACTTTCGCTGCCCGGATGCCATCGGAAACGAACCAAGTATGTCTATTTTCCATTGCGCAAATGGCTAAGGTGCACTTAGCGAAGCAAACTTGGAGGTCAGCTATCTTTGTACGTTTGCATTCTTCTGACAGTGGTCACACTTCTTCACATACTCAATGAAATTGCGAAACAAGATCGGTCAATAGTACCCTTGCTGAAGTAGTTTTCGCGATAGGGACCTGGCTCCTATGTGACTTCCACAGTCCCTCGTGCACCTCCCATAATGCGAGGTCAGCCTCTGAAGGTTGAAAACATCTCAGTAACGGGAGCGAGTATGACCTCTTGTACAGCCTACCTTCGTACAAAACATAGTGGGAGGCCTGATTCCTGAGTTTCCAAGCTTCTTTCAAGTCATGAGGAAGGATCCCCTCCTTGAGGTAGGCGACCAATGGATCAATCCATCTTAGCTCGAATTTCGTCTACAGAATGACCTAGGGTTTTTCTATGGTTAGGCACTTCAGAGTCTCCAAGAATACTTCTTTGGGAAGCTCGACTGGGGCTGAAGTGGCCAACTTGGAGAGAAGATCGGCTCTTACATTTTCCACCCTCGAAATTTATCGAATGTTGAAACTGTCAAAGGCCGGAGTTAAATCCCTGACCTTCCCAAGGTATCTCACCATACTATCCTCCCGTACCTCATAGCTGCTATTAACTTGGCATACCATCAGCTGAAAATCACTGTAGACTTGAATTCGATCTACTTTTAATTCTCTCGCTATTTTTAATCCGGTGATCAGCGCTTCATATTCGATCCCATTGTTGGCCGCAAGAAACTCGAAGCGCAGTGCGTACTCGACGATAACGCCCTCGGGGCTGATTAAGATCAGCCCCGCACCAGCTTCGGTGGAGTTGGATGAGCCATCCACATGCAGAGCCAAAAAGTCTTCGAAGAGGTTGGCACTTTCCTCGGAAAGATTCGGCTGCGATAGTAGGGCATCGATCTCATTCTGTTCAGGCTTGGCTTCGACTAGAATGGTGCATTCTAACACAAAATCCATCAATATCTGGACCTTGATAGATGACCGAGGCCGGTAGTTGATGTCAAACTCTATGAGCTCAATTGTCCATTTTGTGATTCTTTGAGAAGCATCCGCTCGATGAAGGACTGCTTTTATTGGTTGGTCCGTGAGGACCGTAATGGTATGCTCCTGAAAATAAGGTCAGAGTCTTCGGACAGCAATTAGAAGAGAGTAAATTAATTTTTCTAACCTTGAGTATCTGATCTCAGCATCCCTCAGGATTCGACTCACGTAGTAGACCAGTCGCTGCATCTTTGCTTCCTCTTTGACCAGGACTGCTGCTAGGGTCATCGAAGAGATAGCTAGGTACAGGAATAATTCCTCTTTAGGTTTGGGCTTTGCCAGCAATGGGGATGAGTCGAGATAGTTTTTAAGCTCCTCAAATGTCTGTTGGCACTCCACCATCCAGTAGAAGTTCTTCGGTTGCTTGAGAACTTGGAAGAAGGACACACATCGTTTGACCGATCTTGAGACAAAATGATTTAGGAACGGCACCTTTCTGATCAGGCGCTGAACTTCTTTGATCATCTTCGAAGCGGTCATCTTCTAAATGGCTTGGATTTTCTTGGAGTTTGCTTCAATTCCATGTTTTGACACCATGAACCTCAGAAACTTTCCTAAGGTCACGCCAAAGGCGCACTTGATCGAATTTAGTTTCATCTTGTGCTTCCTGAGTGCATTGAAGATCTCTTTAAGATCGATGAGGTGGTCTATTGAAGCTCGGCTTTTGATGAGCATATCATCCATATACACCTTCATATTGCGGCCAATCTGCTCCTTCAAGATCTTATTGACCAAATGCTGGTATATTGCCTCTGCATTTTTAAGTCCAAAGGGTATGATCTTGTAACAATAAAGACCACGATCAATAACAAAAGCGGTCTTCTCCTTGTCCTTAGGTGCCATCCATATCTGGTTATAACCAGAGAAGGCATCCATGAAGATGAGGAGCTCGTAGCCCAAGGTCGCATCCACTAGTTGATCAATCCTGGATAAAGGGTAACTATCTTTCGGGTAGATCTTGTTCAGCTTTTTGAATTCAATGCACATCCTCTACTTGTTGTTCGCCTTTTTGACGAGGACCATATTTGAGATCCAGGTTGGATAATTAATCTTTTGGATGAATTCGACTTTAAGGAGTTTGTCTACTTCTTCGATGATTGCTTTCTACCTCTCTGGGGCATGGTGGTGCATCTTTTCTTTTATCAGCCGATGCCTCAAATCGATGGCCAGTCAATGTTCCATGACCTCGGCGTCAATCCCTAGCATGTCTGCTGGGGTCTAGGCGAAGACGTTCGTGTTTCTTCTAAGGAAGGTAATGAGTTGCTCCCGAACCTCACCTGCCAAGTTGGAGCCGATCTGCACCACATGCTCGACGTTCCCATCATTTAAAGGCACAGAGATGAGGTCCTCCATAGGCTCGCCCCACTTCTTAGTGAGGTTATCGCGGACATCCAATTCATCAATAAGATAAGAGTGGACTACTCTCCCTTATGTAGGGCGATCGAGTAGCAGTGCCTCACCAAAGCTTGGTCTCTCTTGACCTCTCCGATCTCGTGACTTATCAAAAATTTTATCTTCAAAATAATAGGTCGACACCACCGTCCGAAGTGCATTTAGATCAGGTCGGCCAAGAATGACATTGTAGGCGGATGGAGTTCTTATGACTAGGAAATCGACTTGCACTTTGATCAATTTCGGGCATTGCCCTACTGTCACAACCAAAATTATTATGCCTTCAACTGGTATGGCATTGCTAGTGAATCCTATAAGCGGAGAGTTCATAGGCTCCAAGTGGTCATCAGATAAGGACATTTTCAAGAAGGCCTCATAAAACAACACATCAGCCAAACTTTTATTATCTACCAAAATGCGGCATACATTATGATCAGCAAAGTTCAAAGAGATTACAACTGCGTCGTTGTATGAAAATTGAACCCCCTGGGCGTCCGCCTTGGTAAAGGTCATAGGTTCCTCGGTCCTCCATCTCTTCACCGGTCCTTCGAATCTGCTGGCCTCTTTTTATTGAAGTCCTCCTGAGATAGTATTGATAACACCGAGAGATGGCCAATCTTCTTGGTCCTCCTCCCTCGGTGGTAGTGCCCTCAGTCGGTCCTCCTATCCTTCGGACCGTCTTCGTAGGAATCGACCAAGTCTACCTCTCCTGACGAGCTCTTCGATCTTGTCCTAGAGTTGGATGCACTCCTCAGTGTCGTGGCCGTAGTTTCGATGATAAAGGCAGAACTTATTGGGATTGCATTTGCTGGGGTGGGAATGCATCTTCTTCAATCTCAAAAGTTGTTCCCTGATTTTCATCAGCACTTGGATCTTTGGAGCGTTAAAGGGGGAGTAGTTGTGAAATCTCCATTGGAGAGAACCTCAATGCTGGGGAGAACTTCGGTGTCGGGGAGAACCTCGATGTGTCGTTCCATCGGGGCTTCCCCGCCTCCAAGCTCAAGGGGGAGTTCGGGCTCACCTACGCCTAGAAGGAGTTCGAGAATGCGGCCGAGTTTTACTCGACTTTCCTTCTTCGACGGGCCTGTTCGGCTCGCCGACTTGCCACTTGCCATCGGCTTCATCGTTCTTGGTCTTGAAGGCCTCCTCAGTTCGGGCATAATCTTCAGCCCGAGCTAGTATGTCAGCAAAGTCCCTGGGATACTTCTTTTCTAGGGAGAATAGCAAGTCGTTTTTCTAAAGACCGTCCTTGAGCGCGGCCATCGCAACAGACTGATCCAGATCTCGGACCTCTAATGCCACGGCATTAAACCGGGTGACATAAGCTCGGATGGATTTTTTTTGCTTCTGCTTGACATTCATCAGGAAATCCAAACTTCGGCGCAGACGCCGACTACTGACAAAGTGGGCTACGAACTGCTGGCTCATCTGATCAAACGATAAGATGGTACTTGGCTTAAGTGCCTAGTACTAGTTCCTGACGGCTCCCTTAAGGATCGAGGGGAAAGCCCGACACAAAATAGCGTCTGATGTGCCATAGAGCAATATCATCGTTTGGAAGGCTTTCAGGTGGTCGACTGGATCGGTGGTCTCATCGTAACTCTCGAACTATGGGAGCTTGAAGTTCGACGGAACTGATCTTGCATAATTTTCTACGAAAAGGGAGGATCAGGACAAACATCATTACCATGAGAGGAGGGATTGTGATAGAGTTCTTCGATCCGTCGGCTCATTTCTAAGAGCCTTTGATCCAAGAGATCTTCACGATCTTTGATCTCCAAGGTTTTCTGATAGAATGGGTGCGAAGCTTCCCCCTGGGTCGAGTCGTGATCCGAGCAGGGGCCTTCCCTCCTCTGCTTCTTCCTTTCGAGGTTTGAAAGTCGGATAGACCATGTCGGCCATTTTTGGATCGGACCATAGGGCTCTGGAGAATCCCGCGTCGGTTGAGTTGGTGCCGGAGCCTACTGGTGCATGGTCTGCACTGCCTGCATCGCCTCCATGAGGCCACGAACCTGCTGGACGAGCAGGTTGAACTGCTCTACATCCACCGCAGCTATAAATGAAACCTGGGTTGTCGGGACTAGAGTGGGAGCAGATAGATCTGTGTGGGATCGGGCCGTGGAGGTCGTTGATTGCCGGGTCGAAGCTTTTTTGGGAGGCATTTTTTTGGGAAGAACTTTAGATTGTTGCTGAGTACTCCTTTAAGATCGAGGGAATCTCAAGAATAGAGGGGCCCTCCTTCTAGCACTAAATCTATTGGTGCAGAATTTGGTTGACATCGGATCGAGCTAGAGTGGAAGGGGATGAGGTCACCGCTGGTGACCTGCAAAACAAAGTTCTATCCAAAATCGGTGGGGGTAGCTCCGGTAGGACCCTCCGACAGTCAAGTTAGCTCTGGCCAATAGAAATGGAGTACTTAGTGTGGAGTTCGGCAGAGTTTCGAGGAAGAGAGAAGAGTTTTTGAACCTGACGTAAGCATATCTGGAGGGTCCTTTTTATAGGCGGAGCTTGTTGTAACTGCCTTGATTAATGACTGTCGTAACCGTCCTGATCAATGTCGATCGTTATTGACTTGATAAATGTCGATCGTTATTGACTTGATAAATGTCGATCGTTATTGATTTGATAAATGCCAATAGTTATTGACTTGATAAATGTCGATCATTATTGACTTGATAAATGATCGTTATTATCGTGTAACTATTTAGTAGTGGGATCACCTATAGGAATTCGTCAACAGTCTGTAAGGAGTTTGGCTTCCATAGAAGTTCGACTGAAGGAGACCAACTGCTGAGGAGTTTGGCTCCCATAAAAGTCCAACTGAAGGAGATGTCTGGGGAGTCCAGCTCTTGAGAAGTTCGGCCATTGAGGAGTTCGGTCGGGGCTCGACTGCTAATGAGTTCGGCCGACTGAAGGGGTTCGAAAGGGGCTCGGCCGCTAAGGAGCTCGACTAAGGCTTGTTCGTTGAAGCTTTTCCTTGACTACCGATTGCATTATCGACTGAGCATCCAATTGGACTTTGGTGGAAGCGGGGTTTATCCCCAACAGATCTCTCTCTAGATAAGATCTTCCTCCAGATACGTTTACGTCAGGTTCTAAAATTCTTCTCTTCTTCTCGAAACTCTGCCGAACTCCACACTGAGCACTCCATTTCTGTTGGCCAGAGCTAACTTGACCGTCGGAGGATCCTACCGGAGCCACCCCCACTGGCTCCGGATGGAACTTCATTTTGTAGGTCACCGACGGCGACCTCGTCCTCCTCCACTTCAACATGATCCGGCGTCAACTAAATTCTACACTAATAGATTTGGCGCTAGAAGAAGGGCCCTCTGTTCTTGCGGTTCCCTTGATTTTAAAGGAGTGCTCAACAGTGATCTAAAGTTCTTCCCAAAAAAAATGCCTCTCAAGAAAGCTTCAACCCGATGATCAACGACCTCCGCAGCCCGATCTCGCTCAGATCCGTCTGCTCCCACTCTAGCTCCGGCAACCTACCATCTGTAGCTGCGGTGGATGCAGAGCAGTTCAACCTGCTCGTCCAGCAGGTTCGTGGCCTCATGAAGGCGATGCAAGCGGTGTAGGCCATGCACCAATAGGCTCCGACACCGGCTCAACCAATGCAGGATTCTCTAGAGCCCTGTGGTTCAGTCCAAGAATGGCCGACTTGGGCTACCCAACCTCCGATCCCTGAAAGGAAGAAGCAGAGGAGGGAAGGCCTCTGCTCGGACCATGACTCAACCCAGGGGGAAGCTCGCACCCATTCTACTAGAAAACCTTGAAGATCAAAGACCGTGAAGATCTCTTGGATCAAAGACTCTTAGAAATGAGCCGACAGATCGAAGAACTCCATCACAATCCCTCCTCTCATGGTAATGACATTTGTGCTGACCCTTCCTTTTTGCAAAAAATTATTAAGGAACCGATCCCACCGAACTTCAAGCTCCCATAGTTCGAGAGTTATGATGGAACCATCGATCTAGTCGACCATCTGAAAGCCTTTCGGATGATGATGTTGCTCCATGGCGCATCAGACTCTATTTTGTGTTGGGCTTTCCCCTCGACCCTTAAGGGAGCCACCAGAAACTGGTACTCGGTGCTTAAGCTGAGTACCATCTTATCGTTTGATCAGATGAGCTAGCAGTTCGCAGCCCACTTCATCAATAGTCGACGTCCGCACCGAAGTTTGGATTTTTTGATGAATATCAAGCAGAAGCAAGGAGAATCCATCCGGGCTTATGTCACCCAGTTTAACACCGTGGCATTGGAGGTTCGGGATCTGGATCTATCCGTTGCGATGGCCGCACTCAAGGCCAGCCTTCAAAAGAATAACTTGCTATTCTCCCTGGAAAAGAAGTATCCCAGGGACTTTGTTGACATGCTAGCTCGTGCTGAAGGTTATGCTTGGGCTGAGAAGGCCTTCAAGACCAAGGATGATGAAGCCGGTGGCGAGCGGCAAGTCGGTGAGTCGGACAGGCCCGCCGAAGAAGGGAAGTCGAGTAAAGCTCGACTGCATTCCTGGACTCCTTTTGGGTGCAGGTGAGTTCGAACTTCCCCTCGGGCCCAAAGGCGGGAAAGCTCCGATGGAAGGACACACCGAGGTTCTCCCCAGCGTCGAGGTTCTCCCTAGTGTCGAGGTTCTCTCCAATGGAGATTTCATAACTATGCTCCCCTTAACGCTCCGAAGATCCAAGTGCTGATGAAAATCAAGAAACAACTTCTGAGATCGGAGAAGATGCGTTCCCATCCCAACAAACGCAATCCCAATAAGTTCTGTCTTTATCATCGGAACCACAGTCACGACACTAAGAAGTGCATCCAACTCCAGGATGAGATCGAAGAGCTCGTCAGGCGAGGTAGACTTAGCCGATTTCTGTGGAGACGGCCTAAAGGATGGAAGGATCGGCTGAGGGCGCTACCACCAAGGGGGGAGGGCCAAGAAGATCGGCCGCCTCTCGGTGTCATCAATACTATCTCGGAGAGATTTCAACGAGAAGAGATCAGCGGATCTGAAGGACCGATGAAGAGAGGGAGGACCCGAGGAACCTATGATCTTTATCGAGGCAGACGCCCAGGCGATCCAATTTTTGCACTATGACGTGGTTGTAATCTCTTTGAACATTGTCGATTATGATGTACGCCGCATTTTGGTGGACAATGGAAGTTTGACCGATATGTTATTTTACGATGTCTTCTTAAAAATGTCTTTATCCGATGACCACTTGGAGCCTATGAACTTCCCGCTGATAGAATTCACTGACAACGCCATACCAGTTGAGGCCATAATAACTTTGATTGTGACAGCAGGGCAACGTCCAAAATTGGCCAAAGCGTAAGTTAATTTTCTAGTCGTGAGAACTTCGTCCGCCTACAATGCCATTTTTGGCCGATCTGGTCTAAATGCACTTCGAACGGTGGTGTCGACCTATTATTTGAAGATAAAATT